>JAMKCH010017832.1:0-53299 GCA_023653785.1 Ophioderma brevispina
TAAACCGAATATTGGTGGTGGTATTCTGTTGCCGTGCTGTGCTCGGAGAGGCACAGAGAAGCAGAACGACTCGTTGAATTTAAAATCACACAAAAAAAAGTTTTGGACGAAATAATAAATATTTACCATGCTTTCACTCAAAGAACCTATCATGTACTGTAAATAGTGCAACTGATGAGACGGCCCATAGGTCCGGACCGTTGAAAACCTAGTTCTTGCTAAGGCTACCATGGCTTTTGACACACTTTAAAAGCAGAAAATTTCAGCAATATTAGATAATCAAGACTTCATTATAAATAATATTAAATATTAATAAATAGTATTAATTTATCCAATTTCAATAATTCTGAGATCTCATGTCCTCATATCGCGTGGTGTCCTGATCGATCCCTTTTCATACTATTGCCAAGGTTACCTTGGCCCGGTGTAAAGAAACTGAGTGTCCCCCATGAGAGTGGCCTAGCTACAATAGCAACATATGTACCGAATAAACCGTGACCTTGTAGACGAGGCCATTTGGGTACAGTGCTGAAACAAATGATGCATAGGGCACTCAATGGAGAACACAATAGACAGATGGGTGGTAGGACACTCAGTCACACGGACACTATTATATGACACCGGGACCTTGCCTTTTAAAATGCTTAAAAAGCATAACATTTTGGCATATGTTATAGAATCAAGCCTTCATAATAAATATGAAAGCTTAAAGCACTGATTTATCCAATTTCATTAATTACTGAGATATCACGTCCCCAAACTCTCCCTCGTTAGCTACTGAGAGCATAAATGATAATATCAAATGCCCTGTGTCTGCCAACTCAATAGCTGAGCAACTCCTTGCAAATGGTTGTTTCAAGGATATTGATAAGGATTACACTTGCTCTGTCAAAAAAAGAGATCACCAAACTTCGTCGAGCCCCTGGCGTGGACGGGTCACTTTCAACACCCTTCTCACAAGATGAGCTTATACCTCTGCTATTAGCCAACTAAAGAGTGGAAAGGCCAGGGGCCTGATAATATACCAGCGGAGTTTGTGATGCACTGCGGCCCACGATGTCTTGAATTCTACACACGTTGCCTTACCAACCAGTCCTTATCCAAGACCAAGATCTGGAGGAGGGCTACCATCATATCTCACTCTCCAAACCAAACAAGTATGTTGACAACCCCGAAAACTACCCCCAATATCACTACTGTGTGTTTCCTTCAAACTCCTTGAGAGGCTGATCCTGGCCCGGCTGGAGCCACTCGCCGAATCCCATCTACCTGACGAACAAGCAGGATTTTGCCATGGCCGGAGCACTGTCCATCAGATCGTAAAACTCACAAATGATATTGAGAGCTTTGAAAAGCGTCGTAAGGCAGGCGTCATCTTGGTGGACCTTACTGCAGCATATGATACCGTGTTGCACCAGGGCTTGACACTCAAGCTTCTCAGGACCATTCCCGATCATCACCTTCTACAATTAATATGTAATATGCTTGCAAACCGTGCCTTTGTTCTTAAGACCAGTGATGAGCAGAAGAGTCGACTGCGTCGTTTCAGGAACGGAGTCCCACAAGGATCAGTACTGGCTCCCATGCTGTTTAACTTGTATATGTATATCAGCGATCTACCTCAAATCTAGACAATATGGCTACGCCGACGATCTTGCGGAACAGAAGTTAGACACAAGTAAAAGACCTTACTGGCAGATAGACCAGACTTTCAGCATATCTCAAGACATGGGAGACTCAGCGCGTGAGCCAAGTCACCGACTACTGCCTTATTAACACCAAAGAGGCTCTCGCCAGCTTCAAATCACCTCAATGGAGCGTCTCTGCCATAAAATCCTACACCAACTTATCGGGAGTGAAGCTTGATCAGCAGCTTACTAATCTTCGCATCTCGAGTAGTATGTGCAACTTTAGGTATCTTCGAGAATAAATTACGTACCACCTTGCTGGAACTTCATGGGGTGTTAGCCCAACGACTCTATGCACCACCACCCTGGCTGTGGTCTACAGTGATGCTGCATAGGCCATCCCAGCATGGTGCAACAGCTGTCACACAAAGAAGCTGGACCCCGGGGACAGAGGACTAAAAAAATAGGGGTCTTTTGGTGAAGGACAGCCAAAATGCCCCAAAATAAGGGGTTTTGGGGGACAAATTTACAAAATTGACAACCCCGAAAACTGGGTGACATTTTCAAAATATATGGGGTCTTTGGGTGACAGCGATGCTGAAATTGGGGGTCTTAACAACCTTACATGCGCGTCACCTAAAAAAAAAAAAAAAAAAAAGCCCCCCCCCCCCCCGGAGCTGGACACAATACTCAACGAGACCATGAGAACCATTACTGGCTGCCTTTGTCCCAATCTATCCGAGTTTCTACCAGTGCTTTCAGGCATTTCACCTGCAGTGCTTCGGAAAGAACATCATATACATAAACTGGTCGAATAAGGCTCTGTTGGACAGGCACCTGCTGCATATTCACGGTCAAAGAATCACACCAGCTCGGCAGACAGAGACTACGCTCTCGTCGACCTTTCTGTTAAACTCTCCAGCTGACCATTCAACTTCTTACAGACATGGAACACTGCTTGGCTGGACATTCCAAGGCCAGACCAATCCCGGGAGACCAATTCACTACCACACCTATGACAGAACTACCACCTGGTAGCAATCTTCCACATAAGGATTGGGTCACCTTAAACAGGTTTCGCAAAGGGGTCGGTCGTTTCAACAGCAATATGCACCGATATGGGGGGCTGCGACCATCTCCAGCCTGCCAATGTGGCTCCCCATCACACACTGCGGATCACATTATCAATGAGTGCCCTACCTTTCGTCCACCGTTGGATATAGACTTCTCAAACCCCAACCAATCAACAGTGAGCTGGTTCCACTAACTTCAACACATTTAACTGCTGCCTCATATGCAAGACGAAGTGAAGATGGCTCTCTTAATAATATAGTTTAAAATGGCTATATCAGGATTACATGACAAACCGATGTAAAAAATATTAACTTTTGGCTTTGGCGGAGAAGAAATGGCAGGCATCTTGAGATGGTACAGCATCTTTCATTATTATTACTCCAATGACATAAAAGTAATAAATTTAGGATAATCCAAGCCAAAATAATATGTGCACTGTACTCATTAGCAGAAAACAAAACAGTGCTGATATTACTGAAATGAAAAAAAATAGCGACTTTTGATTTTGGCGGGAGAAAATGCCGCCGCTCCGCTTATCTTAGAAAATGGCCGCATATTTTTATAACGTCAGCCAAATATACAAGTAATCTCACATTTGTCATATATCCAAAGGAATATGTGATAATGGTTACTTTTACAATTAAACACTGAGTATTTTCCATCGAGGAAGAAGAAACCACTAAATCTGAAAAAGATGGACTAAACGGCATCGGCCATTTGTTGTATGCAAATTACCCATTTTTTCCCAAGCTGCCATTTTTTTATTTTAATATGTTGTTTGGGAAGGTCTTCGGCGGTTGGTAATGGGTAATACAGCCAACAAAGTATTTTGTTGCCATAATTTTTTCAGTCAAACCACAGCTTGACTGGACTATGTTGGGAAAACCAAATTTTATGACCCAACAAGAGTCCGAGATAACTGTAGACGGGGAAAGTCTGAAGAGGTCAACAGCTACATTACCTTGGGAAGACAAGTGATGCGTGATTGTGACTTACTGCCTGAGAGTAGAAGGAGGAAAGAAGAATTGGATAGGCTCTTAAAGTGTAAAACATCATGAAAATAGACGACAATAGGTGGCAGGCTAAGAGAAAGGTGTTACTGAATACATTCTTACTGTTATGAAATTACGGCAAGTGAAACGTGGGCTTTAAATAACACCGATGGAGAGCTGCAGGTGACAGCGGACGATGGGAGCGATTCATGCTTGGCATCAGACTCAAGAGAAAAAGAGAAATGCGGATCAGATCACAGGACAGTAGTTACGGATATTATCAACTGCATTAGGAGTGCCAAACATAGATGGGCAGCTCCGTGTAGACGGAAGGATAACAGGTGGACCATCAGATTGACAGAGGGGACCCCCAGTGGGGGGAGAATGGACAGAAAGTCAGACGTCCAAAAACCGATGGAAGAGAGGTAGGAGAGAGACGAATTGACAAAAAACATCTTGGTCCAAATTGGACAAGCATGGCTCAGATGAGATTTGTGAAAACATTTTCTAGGGAGGGTCATCCTTCGTGAGGATCTAAGCCCTGGATATGGAAGGATATGGTACTAAGGGTTAAGAGATCTTAGAAACAGAACAATTATGTCGTACCAGAGACAAAGATCGACTATAAGACTATCATTGAGACATCAAGGATCAATACTCGGACTTGCTTCTTTTATTCTCTATGTTAAACGATATAGGTTAGTACCTTTTCGGATCTAGGATAGTCTCATATCAACCTTCTCAGAAGGCTCGCAGGGAATGGATGGGGTGCATATTTGAACTTTGAATGTGGAGCGCCTTAGGCTACTATAACACAACGAGGTGTATCCAGAACGACAAGGAGGAAAGGATTTATGGGAAAGAAAGAGAAAGAGTCCGATTTTAGCCAAATAAACTGTTGCTTTGGTTATACAACTGCTGATACGTGTGCACCATTATGGAGTACAGTGACACTCCACACCGATTGATGTCGTTCGAATTATGCAATGAAACTGGGTGGTGCAATTGGCGATCGTATGATAAGATATCTTCCAATATGTCTGGATTATGGCATAGCACCTGTTAAATAGGGAATCTCAGCGATTCAAGCTCGCCAAGGTGTGATGAGGCATGGTAGCCGAAAACCCCTACCAACCAACCATTTGAGGATCACTTAAAGTTAAGCGTATCACCAAGAATATTTGCTAACAAATCCATGACACGCAGTAGCAGCATCCCTTATTGAAAACTGATCAATGAAAGAAGATTGATCTGAGCAATGGTCATCTCTACCTTGAACTCACATTGTCGACAGTAGTTGGAAGCACAAGGTTGTGACCTTGAGGAAACATGGGTCAATCTCAACAGATCATGTTAAAGCATTTGTTTACAAGATCGTTTAGAGCCACAACCATTAGCCACATTGATGACTGTGAGGTCTAAAAGTTCCCAAAACCCAGCGGAATTCTAAGCCTGATCCGACATGGATGATGATGAAAATGTCAGCTGTCTTTAACACGCGAGAACGAACGAGCGCTTGTGTCTCAGCATTCTACCTTAATCGTTTACAAGGTCGCAGTTTATTCCGTATCTGTTGTATTAGCGAAGCGGCTAACTAAAGATTACGCAACAACGTTGCATTTAGTGATAAAAGCAAGGATTTGGCTATGAAGTAGGAGAATATATTACTTACACTATTGAGATAATGAGCCACTTCAATTTTACTCCTGGCGGGTTCGGCAGCAATTTTTTCAAAATGGCGCCAAAAGTGCTTTTGGCTGTTTATCACATGCAAAACTTTAAAATACCGTTGACGATGCCTAAAATGTTAATTAATGGTTCATGGACACTATTAAGAGGACAATTAAATTGACAAAGGGTGATGGAGAAGGATAAAGGGATACGTTTAAATCAAATATATCTTTCAAAATGGCCGCCAAAAGCACATTTATTGGTTATTTAAGACCTTACATACTACTTCCACCTAATAATTTGGGGTTGTATTGCAAGTAACCGTCACCGATATTACCAAGAAATAAGCATACGCAGGTTTTGCCCTTGGTAACAGCTATTTTTAAATTTGCAACCATATTGTCGCCCATGCGTTGTGAACTCAACACACACCTAAATAGGGGGGAGGTCACACCTTTTCACTAAAAAACTTGGTTTCCCTTGTCATATCTTTGTAAGTAATAATAAATTGAAGTGATTTTTTTGGGATTGGTCATTTCAAAAGCTGAAAGAGTAATTAATATCGGATTAAGCGATCTTGATCTAACAGAATTGACAAATCCACTAGCCAATGAGGGGTGGAGGGTGGAGGGCAGCGGATCGCCTGTACAAACTCAATGGGGAAGTTTGCATCTCAGTTTACAAAAATGTTCACAACTTTGTCAAAAAAATCCTATTGTATCAATGTCCTCAGAAAGTGGATTGACACGCAAATCTGTATAAATTGTACAAGTATACAAAACGCAGCCCACAAAACGTCTCCAAAGTGTAGTGTTCTGAGCATGTAGCTGGGGAAGTATGTCTTACTATATTCAAGGTAAATTTTCTGGAAGGAAGTTTGAAGAGGAGTCAAAAATATGCAGGTTATTTTGTGTTTTGAGGTATGGTTGGTTTTTTTGGTTAAAATGTGTGGCTGAATTATCCGACTTTTTGACAAATTTGGGAATCCCCGTATAAAAGGTTACCAAATTGTGAATTACAATTGTACATCAATTGATAGTTGTCACTGTTCCTATAGTCCAAAAAATGATTGTAATTGAGTTCAATGGATTCATTTTGAGATTCACCTTGGTTATCTTCAAGATCACCCTGTACATCTAAAGGCATGTAGTAGGAGCTGCTAGTGGCCTCAGCTTATAAAATGTTTAATGTTGCATAATAAGATGATTACTTTGTTGAGTTGCCAAAAAGGGAATTACTTGAAGTAGTTGGTTACAAATTTAATGGTGATGCAAAGTCACGAGTAGTTAGAACGAACATGGTGGACTTCTTAAATACTATACAAACAGCATTTGCCCAAAAAATATCAAACACAATTCTTTCTCTTTGAGTATCCCCACAGTCATCGGTGATACCTTGCTATAAAATGAAAATGGATAAAACTCAGTAACCTGTTTTTATTGATTAAGCAGTTCACCTTAACAGCATTTCCACAGTTTAATTCACAGTCTTGTCTCAGTGAAGATGTAGTGGTCAATATGCCCCTATCTGCTTTCGGATAGAAGCATGACATTCAAAAGTTGGCAGATATACAGCAACAGTGCTAAAAAAAATTCTCAGTGATTAGCAATATATGTTACGCCCCCGGCATGGCCTGATCCTTATTATGACTTAAAGGAATTTGTTTTTGTATCATATGCATAAACACGATGTGCGAAAGTTCTAAGCATGGCAAGATCAAGCACTCGCGGCGTGATTTGATACAGTGAAAATTGAATTAGGACCCACACCGTAAATCGACCTGATCCGGCCAATATGTATTAACAAAGAAAATACCAGTGGAAATGGCCAGAAACCTAAGGAGAAAACAAATTTGTCATCATGCCCCTGGAGGTCTCCATATTAGATGGCAGCTCTTAAGACCCTTGGAGATTGGTTACAGGGTGGTGGGGGGTGCAAGACGATAGACCTTTGCAATGCCCACAGGGAGTTATGGGGATTCAGCACTGGTCTCTTTAGATACATGAGCTGATTACTATAAAGGGGATGCATTTATCTGTTGTAAAACATTTGCATACGAAAGTGTCAGAGCTCGACACAGAAAAATTGATTTCACGAGGAAACTGAGGACTTCTGGAAAAAAGTTGCTATTAGTCTGATGGATAGGTCATCGTCTAGATTATAAGGTCTGTTGCTGCTAGAACATTATTTCCATACATTGCGTAATGGTCTCATGTGTGGATGTCTTGGTATGGGATAGGAATATATCGAAATCGCCTATAATGCCATTTTTGCCAATTTGCCACTTTCAGAAATCACGAGGCAGATCCCCGCCTTTTGTTGACGGGGAAAGTGCTCTTATCAACTGCGTTTGATCCAACAAAGAAGTACTTGTTATCACTGATGGTGAATGTGTTCTGAGCGAACGAACGCCTATTGGAGGATACTGTCTCCCTCTTTCCAATCTCTCACAAGAGGATGAGAGCCACATGATCTTGCATTGGAGCCCATGCTAACATATAACCATAGCAAAAGCGTGTCGAATGTAGAAACTGATGTTGTTGTCTTAGTACAATTTCAACATAGATCCAGAACTGCAACTGTCACTAGCTTTGGAAGATTTTCTTGGAACTTTGTAAGATCATACAATATCACGCGGCCTTTGACCCAATAAGGCACGACAACTCTAAAACGCATTAATAAATAATACAAAAGAAAATTGCCAAGGAATAACGTCGGCTATGTTTTATTTTTACTTGGGTCTGTTTTTCTAAGATTCCCGATGTACAAAATATCCTGACTTGTAAAAAGTGATATACGAGTTTGTTTTGAAAATATTGTCATGTTTAGGTGATAATGTTGTGAAAGCAACTAACTTCCGCAAATATCGAGATGCTTGAATTGCGTATCCTGAGGACATGAGGGATTTTCTTAATGTGTTGTAAGAAACAATTCAGTGACTCTGGTATATTACTAATGCAATATCAGTTGATAGCCACACGGGATATTTCTTGTTTGGGTAATAGTTTGAGATCATCACTTTAAGCGCTTTGTGCGACTCGACTAAATGTATGATGCTAAGGATTATCAGCAAATTTTGAATCCGATTGCAAAATGGCAAAGTCTTATTCACTCCTTAATATCACTGAATGAATACATGCAGGTTTTATGATAGTTATAGAGATAGTAAAAGGTGGGTGTTGTTATGTAGCTATATTAGCAAAATATTGTTCTTAAATGGTCATTTCGGTCTCGGTGCCATCTTGGAAAATAGCCGACAGGGGCACATATGGCAATGCTGTGATTGGACAAAACTGTAACAGCTTAGATATTTCTATGTAGACCTAAAGTAAACGGCAGGTGTTGAAATATTAGCAAACTATGCCTAAAATGGTCATTTTGGCGGCATCTTGGGAAAATGGCGACATGACAACATATTACAATGGGCCTGATGATTGGACAAAACATCTTGTAACATGCAATTAATTTTTCTTCTTTTTCGGTTTTTTTGTTTTTTTGTTTAATTTTAACAAAATTGCTAAACTAAAAGGACATTTGGCGGCCATTTGGAACATGGCCGACAGGGACAAGATTTAAGGGCCTGTCCTTGGGAACGACATTGTATGTAACATGCACTTTAGCATATTGTTTATGCCCGTGTACACATAAATAAAGGGAGGTGTGGAAATATAGAAAAATATGCCTAAAATGGTCAATTTTGGACCCGCAATCTGTCAACATGGGCCGACGGGGATAAAATTGCCATGGCGCATGTTCTTGATCTGTTCGTACTGCTTTCCCTACATCTTGTGCCCACATTTTCATGCTTATCCAAAAGGCACGATAGTTAGCGATGCCCGCCATAGCTACATAATATAAGTTACGAGAGTGGGTAAGGTTGGAAAATGGAAAAGCCATACTTTGAGAACCAATCCCTAAAACACAACAAGTGCAAGGTTGACTGGGGTAGTCAACGTACCGTAAACTTGAGTAAGTAAACCTATACAAAATGTTGGTAAATGCCCCGTCTTCGTCTGGATGTGTGCCATAATCTAAACCTCCAAATTTGTTTGCAATATGCGAAACATGATCGCAAATAGAAAACAGGTGTGACTGTGTGTGACTCTGTGTTTTAATAGGCCTGGTGTATTCCCTGAATTCACTGGACCCTCGGGCTTAAAGGTACAGTTCGTGGTTGGTGGGGTTACTAGAAATTTGTGTTGTTATCCACTAACACTATAAACTCCCCTAGAATTCTGATTGGAATGATTAAATTGTGACTTTTTCGTTAGAAACAGGGCCCCCCCCCCTTCTCGGGTTATTCGGACCAAAAAGGTAAAAAACTAAAGGGAAACTGAATTATGCAAAATTCCCATAAAATTAAAAAAAACAGGAAGGTAAATCACGGAATTTATTTCGGTGGCCCTTTTGTATAATTAACTAGAGGCAAAACAGAAGAGGTGATAATCACCTCAAACCTCAGACTGTCCATCAGTATAGCAAACCAAGGGGCTCAACCCAAGGGAAACGTTTAGGTCATTAAACCAATATAATTAAATATATTTGAACATTATCGTCGCCACATACATAATGTCGTATTTACAAAAACGTGTTCCGGGGAAATCGCAATTAAAAATCTATCGCGACATTTTATGTCTATACGGTTAAAACGAAGCATAAACGAAAAATTAGACTTTACTGTTGAAGAACAATTTAAAGTGTCAAGATTAACCAAAATCCCAACTTAAACTGAAATCAATCTATATTATTTAAGTAGGCTACAAAGTTATAGTCTGTATGTGAAAATCACAAATAATGATATGGCAAAAAATACGCGCATTAAACGTGTTTTTCAATGGCGTATAAAATAGGCCACTATGTGAAAAGATTGTTTTTCCGAATAACGATGGCAAATACGTCAAAATAGGTCTGTATGGTTGAAAATCCGTATTTTAGGATCGGCAAAATAGAACCGCTATATCCAAACCGTGGAAATGAATGGCGATTTAAAATAGAAAAAGTATGGAAGTTCGGATATGATGCTTTCAGGAAAATGACAAAAATCTGTAATTATAATAATAAGTAGGGCATCTCACATTTTGAAATTTGTGGATGGCAAGAACTAGATGAATTAAGTAGTAGTAGGCGGACATTTGCCAAACCTCAAAAATGTGAATTATGACAGATATGTATGCGGTGCGACGATATTAGCTCACTAACTTAAACAGACGTGGGTATTTACAACACTGGCTGTCTCGAACAGAGGTCAAAGTCTGAATTATGCTCATGGCCGGGGCTCATATTATCCCGTTCATGTATATAAATACTAGTAACTACAGGGATCAATCAAGCTCGATCGGCGCGGACTTGTTATGCTTAGGAGGAGAGAGACTTCTAAATGTTCACAAAATGTTACTTTAAATGACATGTTTGGTTTTTGAAATTGATCGAGTCCAAATGCCTATCATATAGATCGATCGCTTTTATGCATATGGGGTAAATTAAGTGGTTTAAAACACCGCTCTCTGACAACAATTTAAGTCAAATGACTGTAGCTTATCAGGTTCGCAACCTGAATTACACCCAATTGACAATAATGTTAAAGCGGATAATCTACATAAGTGAAAAAAGGATGTCATGTATGCAATGCGGAGAAGAAAATGATTATAAAAATAAGAGCAATAATTGCAAGAACCCTGTTGAAACTTGCATAGATTATGCGGAAAAGCAGAGATTGGCTCGCGTCAACTTACATGCATGGTTATGAGCCTATGCCTTGGGGATGCTAAAAAACTGGTTGGTTATTTATAATACTTTTTGATCGTGATGAGTAATACATTTATATATTGATATAAATAATGGTCAATTAAGGACCAATTAAGAAACAAATTATTGTTACTATGTGATTGAAATCAAACTTAATAATTAATACCATATTAAAGGGTTTTTAATGTATAAAATAATTAGTCAATTTATGATATTCGGAAAAAAAAGTATGTGGGTATTTTTTCTCGGCCAAAATGAGAGGAGGAGTCTACTTTAGAGCTATACCCTGTTCCGTGTAAGGTGTGGAAAATGACCCTTTTTTTGCCACATTATATTCTACATTTTTTGTCAGTGAGATGCTCCAAGAGTCACGCTACATGGTGCATTTACACTAGGGTTGGCAGTATGACATTATCTTCCCTAGTGTTATTATCAATGTACTTATCAAAGTTCATGTTTCATCTTACAGTGAACACCAAATTTAGTAGGTTACAATGACATCGCACTCTTAATCCACCTTCACCTGGCATGTTTTTGTTAAGGTGGTTGAAGCAAGTGTGCTGTCTTTGAAATACCATTGCTATTGAGTAGAGAGCAAGCACTTGCGCCGGTGGAAAGGGATTAGGACGGCGATGTAATTGTACCGAACTAGCTGTATAAATTGTTTTATTTCCCCTGTGTTCCCTGGATGAGAGGTATATATATCGAGATATGACTATGAATCTTGTCTAAATATGTTTTTTTTAAACAATATTATTAAGGCCGAGGGGACGGGCGAGCGTTGAAATATTACAATGTATTGACATGGCTTGTTGTTAATTAAAAATCCTTTGTCACTAGTGAAGTTGGGCATAGAAAAATATTCATTTAAGAAAGGGAAAAAGATTCTAGGAATCAGTAAATGACAACAGGTGAATAAAATTCTTTTTTTTTTTAAACAACAAAAGAAAAAGATCTGATGTTGATGAAATGAGGCAAATAACATGAGAGTATCTCGTCCTTCGGAGAGAGTAGATATTAAGCAGTCGTTCCATGTACTGAGAGTTTACTTGTATGTTCCTTGACAAATCAGCTTTGAAAGGCTAGCGTGAAATCGGTGTCTTTAAGTACCTATTACATTCTGTATATTTCTATCCAGTAATGCATGAAGGTAATGTAAATGTTCAGTGTGATTTACAATACAAAGTACTCTAGGTAGATTAAAGTCAAACGGTTTAGTTCAATATTTTGAGAAAAATCTCAAAGACGGGTTTCTCATTTACATTCCTGTCCAAATATCAGAATTAGTGGCCTCTTCTCTCATCGGCGTCCCCTCAGTCTGGGATTCGTCAGGTGTCAGTTCTTCGAATCTGAATCATGCATATGTTAATCTTCAGCTTCCTCTCGTCCTATCCTTTTGTCTTTTCCTTTTCCGGTCCTTCTTTGTATTTTTCTTCTTACTTCTCCGAAAAGTGTAGCAAGAATCTTTATATCGAGTGTGTATTGATTATTTCTTATCTAGTAAGTGTTCTTTTACCACAATGCATCGTTGGGTATACATACATTTATACATTGTTTTGTTTGTCTGCTGTTTGTGCGGCTGCGGTGATTTTTTTTCTTTCTTACTATTATTAGTATTATTGAGATACTGGCCGTGGGTGTTCTTTTTTAGGGAAAGTGGTTAAACGGCGAGATATCGAGATATCTATATTTATACCGCAAAGTGTTGAGGAGATGAGGGGTTCTATTCCCGGGGGGGCCACTGGTATTCAACAAAAAAAAAAAAGGTGGATTATGATGCGTGAACAAGAATAACGCGTAAAAAAGGGTTCTTTTTTCCGACAGGCGCTGTTAACGCGCGTACAATTTGGTAGGGTGTCAAAAACAGCAAAATATGGAAAAAAAAGGGGGTATGTTTTTCGTTAAACCCTGAAATTGTGATGTACGAAAATCAAAAATATTGTCATTTGCAAGTAAGCCACATGAGCCAAAGCCCAGATAATAAGCGGTGTTATATTTTTCCACAATGCATTGCTGCTTATTTAAGGTAAGCAAAAAGACTTGTGTATGGTAGCAAAAAACATTGGCAAAAAAAGTGTCTGTTTAGGGTATGTTTTTAGTAGGTGGGAAAACTATGTTTAGGGTTGCATTCGGAGAGTCCATGTCACGCATAATATCCACCTTGATACAACTCCCCCCCCCCCCCCCGGGGTTCCTTTATCATATTCCTTTCCTCTCTAGGATAAGGTGTTAATTCTGTATGGCCTAGAAGAAAAAGTTAAAGTGAGGAGGCATATAGCATGAAACCATGAAAACTCTCTATATTATATTATTCATGTTTACAGAGCAATACAGGAATTTATTTTATCTTGCCATGTTAACCCAAAAGGACTTGGAAAACAACTTTCATACCTTTGTGTACGTTCCATGGAGTTCGTCTAGCACATTAAGGGACATGGTGATGTATTCTGAAGATGCAAAGTTTCTCTAATTTGCAAATGCATAGGTGTAGAAAACTGATCTGTGTATAGGTAAACACAGTAACCTAAAGTACCTGAAAATCACATGGACTCCATTAGCACATGGAATGAACGTTCAACTACTTGTCACATATAACATTACTAAAATATGAATTTTGTTTTACAGTTGCACCTGTCCCCTTCCTGTTACACTACTGCTATGACATTGGTCAAGAAATATTGTCAACAGCAGTTGGTATGGATTAGGTAAGGTAGGGGGTAACGGTTACTTTAGAAAATCAAAGGATTAGTCAGCATTTAGATGGCAGGAACTCAATGCCTTACTACTGCTGTGGAGCGTGAGGAGGAATTGTTACAATCTGTGCGTCAATGTATGTTTTGGCGGCTTTCCGTTAATTTACCGTATCCAAATTATGGGAAAAAAAGTGAAACTCTGGGGTTTTGTTCAACCAATGACACGTGGAGATACGAGCGATGTGTTTGCGTGTATAAAACATTTATCAACTTGTTAAATATTTAAAATTCTGAAATTGGTTGTAATTTGTAAATCTTTTTGACTCACCCGGTGTTTTAATTTTGAGTTCATGAAAGTGCTGAAAATTTGATAAAATCCTTTTTTTTTTAATCACATTTTGAAAAATTGGAGCAACATTTAAATAAAAAAGCTTGGTTAGGAGCTGTAGGCTATTCTCCTAGCACGTCGGAGATTCTGGACCGAAATCAGCTCCAGTACCATGCCACGTATTATTATCTCATAAGGCCAGCCAGCTATTCAATATTTGCTACTTCCACTCCACAACTCTGATGTTTTTATGATTCTAAATCTCCAACCTCTAAAATACAATAAAATCATAAACTAAATTTTGTTCCTGGAGTGGGATTCGAACCCACGACCTTTAGTAAAAGCCGAGCACCCACAGACACACGCCACGCATACGAGCCGGGCAGGAAAGTCGTTCTTTGGTAATACTTCAATATAAACATTAAAGGAATAAAGCGCACACATAATTAATAATGAATAGCGCCCTATCATGAGACGAGTTGCAAATATATGCTCCTGGAACATGATTTCGGGCCCAAAATCCCAAGAATCATTTGCCTATGACAGGAGAAGAGGAGAAGATTGTGTCCACATTTGGTGGTGATAACTTAGTTTTCAAATGGGGACACCGTAATACGGGACAAATGATTAAACGCCGTCAAAGAAAAAAAGCTAGAAACACTATACTTTAAGCAGTATGCAAATTAGGTAAGCATTTAAATTTTAAATCATATTTAAGTTATTATCTATTTCAATTTTAATTAATTTCATTGTAGTAGTTATTTGAGAGTAAAAATGGTTTCTTTTCTAGAATGGTGTTAAATATTGTCCTTAAAATAAGAATTAATTTCTTATGTATTGTTTTTCAAGACGATATTTTCATTGTATGCGAAATGTATCGATTACGCATTTAATTTCTCTAATTGGAACCATGACTCCGATTTATGTCAAACCAAAAGAACGGAAATGAAAGATGATGAAATGCTACTGCTTGTCATAGGTGTATTTCTATAAAATGGTGTTTTTAACCATTTCTTGTCATTACCTTAATTGATGTTTATCTAGGCACGCGAGAAAAGCCCGAAGGTATAGGGTCTACAAATGCAAATTTGATTACATTATCATGTTGGGTTAAAAAAACTCAAAATACCGGCCCGGCTGGCAAAAAAAAATGCTGAATGAAATTTTGCAAATTTAACTATTTCTAGGAAATAATTACGGCACTGTAAAAATCACCAGTTAAGAGCTTTACGCCAAAGATCTGTGATGTAAGATGAGCAGGATGAGAGGGTTACGGTGTCACCGTAACCTAACCACATTTACTATGGCAACGATTGTGGTGACAAAAAACCATGTGGTTAAAGATATCAACCCGGTTGTCAAGCGGTCGTACGCAAGCATCTCAAAATATCCGAGAAAAGAAAATACGCATCAAGTTAAATAAGCTATCAGTCCGTTCAATATGAGAAAAGATAGTTCTCGCAGTGTTAATGCATAATATTTTTCATATTTATACAGAGTGTGGTCCAAAAAAGGCTTACACTTTTATATCTGCTAATTTCTCAAAACGTGGGTGGACCTATTGCAATTTTTTTGAGATTAATTATTAATCACACTATGTTGTAGAACATAGTGAAAAACGGCATTGGAAAAATAAGCTCAAATAACAAAATGGCGGCCATGTAGCGAAAAATGGTCAAAAACCACTTTGCACACACGTAAGTCTATGGGGCAACTATTATGGTTAACACAAATCACCACCATTGCGTGAACTGTGGCATACGCACTTGACAAACACACTCACTAAAGCTACTGACCACCCTTCGCGTTTGTGTGATGTGTTTACCGTTTGAAATGAATGAGAGAATATCCAACCTGAAATTGACTTGGAATAATGTACATTGCATAAAATAAGTTGCTTTCAATGGGGAGGAGTTGAAATTGAAAGATGAATTGCATTTTTCTTGTCACGATTGATCAAAACTCTGCTTGTACATTTGAACATGTGCATGGTTTTGACAATTCATAAGGAAGAAAGATTTGCAACCGTTTTATGTTTAAATTAATAGAGAAACTTGAAATAAGTTGAGGTGCCTTAATTCTTACCTTTGGGTTTTATTAAAGGTGCACCGAGAGATTTCAAATAACAGGGCCCTCAGAAATGTGAAAATAGATTTTTCGCACCGGTGTAAAAGCTTTCGATCAAAAACTGATCCCCATCTGAAGGATTAAGATGAGAAAACGCGCGTCTTTGGAACAAAAATTGGAGAAATTTCTAATTACTATAGGAGCAAATAAGAAATCGCCCTAATGTTTTTCTATTGAAATATAAGCATCTAATGTTTAGTAGTTTTAAGTTATTTCTGTAGCCAAATAAAGGTAGGGAATCTATTGCATGCCTAATCTATTGAATCACTACACATCACGGAAATATGGCGACTTGAATCTCTCTCCCTCTGGTTGCAGCACCTTTCAAATACCAAGTCCCATAAACAGGGTGATTGTTCAGTATGGTGGTTATCGAAACCACGCCAACATAGTGCCATAAGACTTACTTGTGTGCAAAGTGGTTTTTTTGCCTTTTTTCTCTAGATGGCGTCCATTGTGTCATTTCAGGTTTGTTTTCAATGCCGTTTTCATCGAGTTCGCATACAAGATATTGTAGTTGATAAATACTCTCAAACTATTTAGATATGTCTACCCCTGTTGGAAAACATATTTGCAGACAAAAATTTGTAAACCTTTTTTTTTTTTAATTTTTCTATTTTTTTTACATATTTTTGTATTTTTCTATAGCCACTTGCCAGTCCAACCGACCCTCGTCCTCATTTCTTGCTTTTTTTGTGACCTAATCGTGGAGTGAATATACTGTAAAAGAGTGTTTAGAAACGTGGTTCAAATTAGTGTTAAGGTATTAAAACATTTCAAATCTCTAAGCACTTGGCATCAAATGTCTAAACACCTAATGTCAAATGCCTAACATGGTTAGACATAACATGTTTAGATTTTAAACATGGTTCAGATATAAGGGGTTTAGATATTAAACAAACCTTTTTAGAATGTTTTAGAAACCTGGTGCAAAGTAGTGTTTAGAAAGGTGTTTAATTTTCTAATCAACGTGCTTTTTTCAGTGATATAAAAAAGGAAAAATATTACATAAATATAAACTGAAACTATTGTTATTGGCACGGCTCGACGAGCTAAAAAAGGAACATATATGTTAGGATTTTATTCTCTTGTCGATCATAGTCGGGGAGCCAATTGCTTCTTCCCTTTTAATGGTACGCGTACGTGGTTGGCAGTAATAATATAAAAGGGTATCCTTACTAAAAATGTTTTCATGTGATCCTAATGTCTGTAATAACAGGGCTCTACAGACAAAAATTACTGGGATTGCTACTTTCTCGCAGAAAAGACCGAATCGGAAAGGTAAAACTAGGCACATGACATCCTTAATAAATTGTTCAGATGCATCAGAATCTCAATATGTTGGAGGGAAGTTGAAGGGAGTCCAGTTCAGGATCACGAAAGCCACAATTTAAAAAGGAAAAAAAAATGCATGAAATTGCAAAAGAGTTCCATTATGACACCTTTTTAAAAATCGTAATTACAAGAGTCATTGTGAAGTCGCTTTAACTTTTTTATAAAAATAAAACGTACTCAATGTCCGTGGTATGTAGTACTAGAACTTGGTAATGGATAAAATGTGAAACTCCCAAAGACCTTTTTGAAATCGCATAATAAACCATGAAATTGGGATGCGAAGAACGGAAAGCAAATGCCTATCCTCTCAGGTGAAGCTAACACAAATACGAGTTTGGCGATGTGATAGTAAACAGGCAAATGGCGATTTATATACAGAGCGAAATTTTTATTTTTCTTTAATCGATGCTGATTATTTTCTGATCTTTGAATGACACAATCATAAAAGAATATTCAACATTATTAAAACTACACCTATATAACCGAGATCACTTCCACAAATTGAAAAACCATGTGGATCATTTACATTTTTTTAAAAAGGGGAGAGTACTACTGTATTATTTTGCCTTGTGCTTCACTGCTCTTTGCCACAGACATCCAGGAATGATGAACATAAAACGCCAGCAATTTTATCAAACTTGAAAATTAAAGCATACAGAGTCATCAGCTCAACAGACCATTACTATTGTATGATGTGCCTAATCCCAGCTCAATCCACTCTTTCACTGTCATATCATATTTTACTACACCCTAATTACAAGTCTTAATGGGTGTGTTTTAATTGTTTAAAAAACATCTAGATAACTGTAAATTCCTGGCAGGTGTCAACACCTTAATTTTCCATGGCAGAAATTGGCCTTGGACTGCTGTGCTGTCTTTACTGTTTTTATAGAAGTTGGTAAACATCCAAAAATTGCTTTTGTCCAAAAGTTGATTTAGTAGTGCCCATTT
Organism: Ophioderma brevispina; assembly: GCA_023653785.1. Taxonomy (NCBI): domain Eukaryota; kingdom Metazoa; phylum Echinodermata; class Ophiuroidea; order Amphilepidida; family Ophiodermatidae; genus Ophioderma; species Ophioderma brevispina. The sequence continues at coordinate 18,545 of JAMKCH010017832.1, forward strand.
CATTATGTCTGAATATTTTTGTATGCCAATGGGTTCCCTTCAACTCCTCTTTTTAATTAAAGAACTGAAATTCTTAAGCGTTTTATTTTGTTTGGATTTGTATACTATTTTGTAAATCCAAACACAATGAATGATTATAATAACCTAAGCCTTTTAATTATCTCCAGACAAACTGGTGCAGAGGAAGGTTAAAAAATCATATATGTGACCCACCTTTTACAAACCCCAGGACAAGTCGCAGTTACAACACCCCTTTTTTGAAAAAAAGTTGTTTGTGAATACCAGATAATCACATAGGAATCAGCATTTGGTCAGAAATATTTGTTATGCCGTGCTATTCAAATTCATCCAACCAAAGTGGCAACAACGGTGTAATAAAGCAAGGTAACTGATTAGAATCCCAGTCTTTTGTTTCAATTCTTAAAGTAAGAATATACCTCAAAAGTGCATATATGCACAAACAAAACCAAACCTCTCTATTGTAAGCCTGTATAGAAGATGCTCAGTGAAAAGTCACCGAACGCTAGTCACCGACGGCAGTCGCGGCATGTGTAGTACATTCGGGTGACTGACCTAAGTAACAACAGGAAACCGAATGCAGTAATCTGTGTGGACTTGTAATACGTGTCATTGCAAAACCAATGCTTGACCGCGCCCACAAACACGTTCCGCGCATTAATTATGCAGCAATCAACCCCATTGCAATTCCCATTTCAAACTTGGTTTCACTGCTGGAAAATAGCCATGGATATTTGCAATTGTTTACTTATTATAAAATTAAAAATGTCATCTGCAATGATGACCAAATGTGGTTTCAGGAATGATCTACGTAATACCGACCAGATAGTCATCTCACTAGTCCCATTATATCGCGCCTAATCTACGATTATTTAGGGAGTATTTTTTCAACCCTCAATTTCCGTGATTGACTCATAGGTCGCAACGTTCTGCATAAAAACAACACCAACACTCACAAAGAGAAAGTCCTTATGTAAAAATCTGTTTTCAGCTTCCCGATAGCGAGACCATACCGGCTTTTCCCATTATCATTGCGCATATAATTTTGACCACATGAGGTCTAAAAAGTCTCTACGCATGTCATGAACACATATTGCAGAAAGAAAAAAAAAAATTTCCCAATATCCCCAAGGCTGTATCACAAAAATATGAACGTCACCATTCAGTCATGAGAGTAATGAGCGGCGCTCGTCATTTGTAAAGTGTTATTGGAAGAAGTGTGTACGTGATATGGTGGGATAAAGCATTTTTGTCAGACTCAAATCCTTCACTATAGTGGGATTAGTCTATATAAAGCAACTCTAAAGTCCTACTTGCTTTTGTTAAGGATGAATGAACTGGATTTGATTTTTCTTGACTGGCTCTGATCAAATGGCGGAATAAATCACTGCGACTTGTTCCTGGTTTGTGATGTGGGCCACTGACAATTGGTTGACGGAAGGCACTTGCACGGGAGGCCAAACATGTCTTCCAGAACAACCCAAGCATGCAGAGGAATAAAAGAACCACCTGAAGAAAGATTTGAAGTTCAGGTGAACCAGGTGCATGTATTGTATTTTTGTATGCTTAGGTGACCTGGAGGGCAAACCAAAACTCCATCACTAATTACCTCAGTCCTTAGCTCGATGGTGCATAGAAGTTAACGGCTCTGGGCAAAGCGAACAAATGGTGACCCGAGATATTATCTACACTGTTAAAAAATTACAGGGCAATTACAGGAAAATCTTGTAAAAAATTACGTATTTGGCCTGCTAAATTTTGTGTCTCAAAGTATTTCCTTTAATGACAAAAATTTTAAAATGACGCCTTTATTCGAATTTGAATGAGTAAAAATCATTATTATTACACCGATGAATTTCAATATACGATTAAGTACTAACTTTACTGGGGAAAATACTGTAAATTTACAGGAAAAAGTCCTGGGCAGCAATTCTGCCAACAAACACCCCGTAAAACTACAGCTTTTACAGGTTTCTTTCAACTTTACTGTATATTTTACAAGTGATGAATACAACAAACTGTCAATTGTTACAGACATGCACTGCAAAATTGTGGATAGGCCTACTAAGTTAGGTGTTCGTCAGTGCTTTTTTACTCTACACACGATCATAATCTCTGTAATAACTCACCAAATATAAGCAATGTATATGTTTTTGAGTGTTTCGATAAATTAATTCTTTACAGTATACTGTAAATTTTCGGTAATTGTGGACAGAATGCTTCAGGGTTTTCCTGTAACATTTCTAGTATTTTTTTCAGTGTACGTACACCCTGAAAACTGAAGATAGTGTATTTCAAGACCGATGTGACTTGTATATGAAATATACGGTGAGATTACTTTCCACTGAAAACGATCAGAATCAGATCATAAGCCCAAGAACTAATCTAGATTGTTTTCTATCAAGCTGAGTTGTATGAGTCAAATGCATTAGATCGTTTGTTCTAGTAGCTCAAAAGTATTCAGTCCAGCAGGGCATTACACTATATTTTTATTTAAGATCATATTTTGTTTTTAAAGAATATTTAAAAAGTATTAAAAGATGTAATCACCTTCTACATTTAGAATAGTAGCGTACATTCAATGAACAATTATTGTGTTTATCGTTGACACTCGCATGCAATACCTATTTGGTTTACAATGCTCATTTTGCATAGCCGGTATCTATCAAATTTGTAAATGTTCCCCCTATCCTTTTCATCTCTTTCTCATTCGATCTATCTCCTTCTCTCCCTTCCCTAATGCATTTTGTTTTTATATCTCTTTCTCTCTTCTTTATGTCAGTCCTATATTTTCTTTTCTATTCCTCTCGGTCTCATTCCTCTCCCTTTCCTCTCCTTCCACTCTCTCTCCTTCTGTCTTCTCTTTTTCTCTCTTCCTTTTCTGTACCTCTTTCCGTTCTCGCTCTCTCAAGGCTCGGGCCATATTTATCTCACTGTACATCTTCAACAACCTTTACAATTCTTAAGCATACTTTAACATCTTAATTTCAGTTGTCCCATCACAGGAAGGCATCCAGGGGTCATCAATATGAGATGAGTCATGCAGTTACATGGCTAAGGATGTAAAGAGAATTCTAGAAGAAACTAATAGGGTTGGGATTATATTACCTTCGAGCGATAACAATCGGAGCTATAGCACCCATGTAAACTACCATAGAATGAATCAGGTATTAAGCATATTTTAGTATTATTATCTAAAATGAACCATTTCATATAATGTGGCTCTTGAAGTGAGTTATCAATGACGGGTCATGCTCAACCACAGGACATAGTTAAGTGTGCAGTACATTATTTGTGACATAACATGAACTGCCCTTGGGTGTTGGGTATTACAAATTATACTAACATAACCAGGGGTGTATTCCTAAATACATTTGCAGAATGATACGTAATGAACGGTGCCAAAAGCATCGAGGGGGGTGTTTTTCTTGGCTTATAATGGTGATTAACATCTGCACAGCGGACTTATTTATAGTATTAAGTTGCTAATGCCATGTCTACATAATTTATGACAGCTGGACAAAAATAATGTAGGATTTATGAGGCAATAGAAAAATATATTCTTGATAGATATATTTGAATTGGATGTTTAAAATGTACTTAAAGGAAATTGTAGTTAAAAAATAATATTAGGCACAATGAAATACACATATCGTCAATATTTTAATTATGTGAAGACAAATGTTCTTAAGTTTAGTGTATACTATAATTGTGTGCCCCCCCCCCCCCCCCCCCAAACCCAGATAAAAATAGTTTTGTGCTGGGTTGCCCAGGCTGACGAAATTGCAGAAACACTTTAGCAAGAATCTCAGATTTGTATGTGAAAATAAAGAAATTTAAAACAAATAATAAACGTATTTGTTATACTCAAGATAATTATCACATATGAGTATGACTTTAACACTTAAGTGCCTAAGGGGAGGGGGGTCCATGTACCAAGTTTGTTTTCGGCGATTCTCACTCGTGAAAAATAATCAGATTCATATCATATCATATTTATTTATTTTTATCCATTCAAACAAGTATTATGTTATATTATAAATATACAGTGATTGATTTACAGGATGAGGGAGATGACCAAAATGCCTATTGGCCAGAAAGGGTCGCCACCCAGTCAAAACAACGTAATTTTACAAAATAATACGAGTATCCTTTTTTATTGCAAGTACATAAAGGTCAAAGTAACACATACAAGAAAAAAACTACAAACCAGAGTAAACGCTATACATACGCTGCAATTTAAATTCATTCCTTTATCTGTGTCCTAAAGGTTTATGTTTTAGATACGGAATATGCTTATTTTGTAGTATTATAAATATTTTCGAACTCTAATTTTTTGTAATTGTGTAAACTTATCGATGCGCTTCTTTCTATAAAAAAATTCGCTAAAATGTCTCGCCCGTCAATGAGTTAATTAGTTGGGGTCCCTAGGAACCCCCCCCCTTAGCACCAACGGAGTGTGATTTTAAAAAATAAAAATAGCAAACCCTGTTGCCAGAAAAAGTTTCTGCTTATGTATGTTCATTTTATGCCATGAAACAAAATTTAAGTACATAATCAGAAAAAATATTAACCCTGAGTGCTGAAAAAAAGCGATTCATATCGAGCGAATGCGCGCCATTGCTATACATACTCTGGCAAAAAGCGAATGCCCAAAACAAATACAAGAATGTACAAAATGGTATGTTTTGTTATATTTGTGAATTGTCATTCTGAGAGATATAAACATCAAAATGATTTGCAATGTGATAGCGGGGAAGCAGGGGCCACGGAGAACATCATGTACTTTTTGAGCGATTTTGACGCATTTCGAAAACCAATGATTTGCCCCTAATTCCAGACGATAAACCAGAACTTATTTATATGCACCTTGGGCCTTGTCTTATGCCCCGCCTCAAAGGTGGTAGAGTTTCAGTTGAGAAAATTCCATGCGGGGAAAGTGGTTTTCCTTAGGGGGTTCCATGGGGACCCCCCCCCCCTTAGGCATCAAAACGTGAGTGAAACACCTTAGCACTTAAGTGTTAAAGTATTAAACGCCATCCTTTAGTCATAAACAAAGTTTCAATTGGGGAGGCAAGTACATCAGTTGATACGGACGGTAACAATTTATCAGTTTACTTTACCAGGCGTTCTTTGCCCGGTACTTTTGGCATGATTTTGTTGCACTATACCAGTGTTTTGCTTTGGAATATGCATTCTGGTGTTATACAAAAAGTATAGAACATGCAGAAAAAAGATTGGATCACAAAGTGATTTTCAAATTGTACCAGCGGTTCTTAACCACACATGCCGCATTGAATGTCAAAGTCGTGTTTTGAGCAGCTGTTGTTCCCCAGAATTACTAGAGTGGAGGAAATTTTGATTTGATTGCCATAACGTTCCTCAATATGGCGGAATTATAACAGCGCTGGCCATCGAGAGATTGCCGATTGCACCCAGAAGGAATACAGGACACAGGAACGCCCAAATGACTCCAAATAGCACTTAATGAATTGTTGCGGATTTACTCTAAATGTTTATAGGAAGAAATCAGCGCTGGCTTGGTGTGTAACGGAAATGAGATAACGTCAAGGGGAAGATGAGAGCAATTCCATCGCGTTGGACTCGGGAAATTGATTGGCAATAAAGGGGTCACGCAGTAACTTGGAAAGAACTTTTTAATCATGCCGTTGACATTATACTGTTGTCATGGAATGTTTATGAATATGTATTCAGATATGATATGCGTAAACCACGTGCATGTACATTCAAATTTCAATGCGGATGTCTCAAAATTTTCCGATTTTTTAAGACCACTGTCTCCATTGACGTTATCTCATTGCTGGTCCACACAAGCACTGTATTTTGCTCCCCCTAAAAATTTATAGAGTAATTCCTATCAAAACCCGTACAATTCATTACGGCTATTTGGGAGTCAGTGTGGGTTCCTGTTTCTGTATTCCTTCTGGGGTGCAATCGGCAAGTTATCGATGCCAGCTCTTTTAATCCGCCATAATTTAGGGAACATGGCATTAAAATCAAAATGTTTTTCGCACTTGAGATTCTGGGGAAATTACAGTTTTTTTGAAAAAACACAACTTTTAGACATTCAATGCGCCACGTGTGATTAAGAACCGTGCATTGGTTACAATTTGAAATCCAGTTTGTCATATTATGAAATCTTGTTTTTCTGACATGTTGCCTAATCGTTTTGTACAGTGTGTGTAGTTATGTGTTTGGATATTTAAAAGAGTATAGATGGAAATTAAAGATATTAAAGACAACACGAGCTTAATTCAGCAATTTTGGAGGTGGATTAAAACATATCGGGTCGGTTGTACCAATGCGGACTTATAGAATTGTTTTCCCGCTATTAGAAGAAAGTTAAACAATTTCAGAATCGTTTTCACATATTTGCATAATATTGTATTTCATGTGTCTAAATATTGTTTTCAAACTACAATTCCTTTAAAACCTGGCTGAGTTTCGTTTCTGTTTTTACTGACGTGGTCATCGACCTGTGGCAAACATCAATATCTTTAAACATTCTTACAGTAGACAACAAAATGCTGACATCACATGCACTGATCATATGACTTTGAATTTTGTAAGATCATAGCAGGGTGCACGATGCAAGAGGACAAGAGGGAAAAGTGTGACGCCAAAGCCTTAGCCTACTAAAAGTCAGTTAACAAGTTTACATTTTATTTACCTGATTATTTGCAGGAATGTGAGCGACGTCATGTAAACATTTCAACTTGTTTCCAAATATGAGGAATACAAAAGTCATTTTAGGGTCATACAGGTCTAATTTTTATTTCTTATTTCTTTTTTAATTCTAGCGTATTGTTCACCCTTAAAATCAACACACGGGAACATGTCGAAGTGGAGATATGAAATGCAGTTACATATATCACAAGCTTTCAATTGGCTTCATTTCGTAATCCACAGCTTCGTTCCCATCAACTGATCCTACAGATGTTTTTTCTACATCATTTGAACCGTTTGCCTTCGAATGGATTTATGCCTAACTTCGAGCTGATACATCGCTATTCTTTAATTCCAGTTGCACGATATGAATTTTCGTAATTTGTGTCAGTAAATTACAACCCAATGGCTTAAGGTCGACTTGCAGATATTTCGCCATTTAAAGGAAACGCACAAACACAACCCATTAAAACTTTGGAAGTAGCTGTTGCAAGATTTTTGTTTAACCAGAAAAGGTTGGATGCCTAGGTAACGCAAATTTACACCTTTAACTTAAACCACTACAGTCATTTTTTTCCAAATTTACAATGCAAATGCCGAATTTTGTCTCTACAAAAGCTTTGTGTTAGGTCTATCATATCAACTCCTTATATTATTGTTCTTTATGAAAAACAGACACGTATCATTTTAAAGCAAATCTTGAAGATGTTCATTATAGACTTTTTCTAGACCTAACAAGTCGGATCTCGACTTCTTTTAGTAAAAACAAAACATAAAAATTATAATTTCTTGACAAAACGGAAAACGGCCGGGTTACGCTTACTACTTGCAGGGGTCTTTTGCTACAACAATTTCATACAACAGTGTCAAAACTCACTTCGATTGAAAAATAGGTGGTGGCGATTTAGTTACAAATCTTGGAAAAAACGGCTGATGGTGCTTTAAGGTCCAAGAAATACTAACCATTTTATAGCACACACCAGCACAGTCGTTATCGAATTGCCCAAAACGGCCAGCAATTATGATAATGCCGATACTTTTTGATCACATTTTCATTAAGTAAGGGAACTTTCGCAGGTGTAAATTTCAGGAGGGGAAATTGCATAAGTACTTGAGAGGTTAACATTTATCGAACGCCTCATGAGTAAGTATTCCGGCAATCTGCCAATTACTCCTTTCAGGAAAATACAGGAATGACTAGTGATGTTATTGTAGCACTTTACAGGATTAGTAGCGATTTGCTAATCCCGAAACATCGAAAAACATCATCAAAATTCAATATTTTTAATATTTTTGCTACTGGCAATGATATGCCGAACATAACCTGCACTTTGTTTGGCTTGAATCCGTGTATTAAAGACAAGGCAGTACTTTTTGTCTGATTCTGTACTTTCTATACGGGCGTATCAAATTCCGACTTGAGATCAAAAAAAGAGCCTTCACGCTGAATATCACAGATTTTCGCGTGATATTGTCCACCATGATCATACGTTGACTCAAACACAACATTATTGATCTTTGTTTATCTGTCCTGGTGTAAACCACAATTATCTGTTAGTGTAGATTTTGAGACGCCATCCGCTTATGTATCTGTTTGCGGGAGAGGTATCATGACAATTTCCTCAATACTTCATTTTTTTCACTATTTGGGTGGGTGTGTTTCTACATAAAGAAGTAATATAAATTGTAAACACTTCTCCCTGATTATAAGTTAAACACGCATTTCCGCCATTTTTTTTTCGATTGGCTAGCATTATCGCTGCTAATCCCTTTTATATTATGCGCGCTCAGGATTTCTATCTCTCAACAACACAACAGAATAACTGTTACGAGATGTAATAACGTAACATTGACGTAATCAATGTACTCAAATGAGCCGTATAAGCACAATATGTAGTGAAACACTAGCATTATCGTGCGATGTGCATAATTGTATTTTGAAGAACAGAATCGCACTTTTGATCTCAAGTCGAAATTCAATACGCACTTAAATAGAATACGAATTATAATACTATACTCTCTGCCTTATCTTTAATCACAGATTTTCAGCCAACCACTTGCAGGTAGTTTTTGCCCATCCATATCAGTCAACAACATCCCATTTCAAATTTTGACATTTACTTTTGGCTATTGGGCGTATTCCACTCGCGTAATAAATGCAGTTAATGAGTTCAAACAAGCGCTAGTCTTGTTTTTTTTCTTAAAGGCTTCCCAAATGACCTCTGCAAATATTTGGAAAGCCATCTCAATACCATGTGGTTATACTTATACAGAAATGCCCGCAAACAGCCTGCAAAGAGTTAATTTGTACTCATTAAGTATAAACATTTAAATACACCCTCAAAATCTATCAAATCAATTGCTATAAAAAACTGTATTAAAAATTTAAATCAATAATAAACATTTAGAACAAAATGACACATTTACAGCTCATATGCGATACATTCTATTAATAATTTCCCAACGAAAACTGCATAATGCTAAAATCGGCATAACTAATGCTTATGCCATAAAAAGTCACAATATTTCATTCAAATTTCAGATTAATGACTGTCGTTCTTTGTTTTCATTCATCCTAAATGTATGAATATCATAAACATTACTCTCAACAAATATTGAAGCATCATATAGAAGAATGAAGAGTCTACACTAGGACGCCTATCTGTCTGTGGTGAATCTATGTTCTTTATAACAACACCCAGTATTCTATCTATGGCTGAAACTTGGTTGCGGCAAGGGAAATAACTTCACAAAGTTGAACAGCGGTTGGTGTATAAAATAAGTTACCCTAGACGAAGAGGCTTCTGTCTACAAAATTCCATTCTAATCCCAAAAAGAACTATAATATTTCAATTTTCAACGGGAAGTGGAAGGATTGACGATTAGCATCTTACAAAGAAGCGAAAGGTTTATTTGCATTTTAAGAACGATTTTTAACATGGAAAATAAATAGTAAAAACTGTCATTTGTAACGAAATTCATTTAATTTAGTAACAGGCCGGAAATTGGATATGATTAATTCTTTCTAAATTTGAAATATATCTATAGATATATTATATCGACGCTGGGCGGGAAAACCTCATTATGTAACTCCAGGGTCAAATGCAAAAACCTCATAATGTAAAGTGGCCCCAATGCTACAACCTCATAATGTGCATTTTGGTCACATCCAGTTCTAGGCTTGAAATTTCATTCAAATATGATAGTACATCATATGGCACTTTATTTTCAGAATCTGGAGTAAATTAATTACCCTAAAAAAAAAACAAAAATTCCGAAAGGAAACCTTTCTTGTGCAATGGCATTACAATTACAGCAATTATTCAGTTTTTGGGTGTCTCTCGAAATGTTACATATGATGTTTTTGTCATGTAACCGTTTTACTACATGTGAGGTTTGCTTTTTAAAGGTCCAAATGCAACATATAGGTTTTTCCCCGCCCACTCGACGAAAAAAAAAAAAAAAAAAAAAAAAAAAAAAAAAAAAAAAACCAAAAAAAGAAAAAAAACACATCTCTATCTCTCTATTCCAATATATCACCTTGGGGGTTTTACTATAATATAATGACTAATATATGTAATATGCATGTGATATAATATCGCAATAAGTGATAATATAATATAACCATCCTGTTCTATAACATATTAACAGAATATAAGGTATAGGTATACTTGCTGCATCAAAATGATTAATACCTATATTCACGTTCATTTTAAAAAATTAAATCATAAAACCTTTTCAACTTAACTTTTTTTCATTTAATACTGTTTCCCCTTTTGAGCCATTAAACACAACCACGGAAATTCAGCTATAAATATATTCCATGTGGATGGTTTCTCAGCTCATTGTCGCTAGGGATCGATGTAGCTCTCATGGACATGGGGAAAGGCCCATATTATAATTAATTTGCCTTGGCCATGCACCAATTTTAAGTAATAACTCTGTATTGCTACACTGGCATTTATATAGTACTTAGCCATTTTCTTTCAACAACATGAAGAATGTGACGAAAACTCCGGTCTAAAATTAACTGCTGAGCTAATGTTTAAACAGCTAGACGTCTCCGACTGAGTGTTCTCAATTAAAATGATTTGAGATATTTAGTGTTGCGTTGACGATAAACATGAGGAGGCACAAATAGCCGGTCTTTTGGCTTCACAAAAACGACAATGAATAAGCTAATCAAAGCTGGCGTTAATTGAAATGTTATCGGTCCTTTTTAGTGTCAAATCATGTTGGGTAATTTTCTACATCTAACAGAACAAAATAACAAATAGAAATTATAGAAAATATACATGGATTGGAGGGCATACACAAGAGGACATTCTCCACAATGCCTTAAGAATCAAAACTGCTCCTTGGTTGCTTTATCAGTCTGCGACTCAAAATACCCAAGAGCCCTATCTCATTTACTACTTCATGATGTAACAACAACGCCCTCAATTTTTGTCGAGTTTGAAAGTTTTTTGCATTATTTGTATTTTCATAAAGTCGACTTTTGTGTAAAACAAGGGCGGTAGCGTCATTAAATAGCCTTTTAAGGTAACTTTCTGCGTTATAGTATTGCGAAAACTGTAATATATATTATTGTAATGTTTAACATTTTAAAAAAAGAAAAAACCTAAAAAATTAAATTTTTTACAAATATTTTTAAAATATTTGGCTATGGCTTTAAAAACATATACATTATAGCTTAAAGAGGCAGTATTGGCATTATTCAATGTTGGTAAGGTAACAGAATTGCTGTAGAAGAGGTGTAGCAATCCCCTATCCTCATATGGTGGGCCTCTGGTCCAATCGCGTCGAAAGAGAGATGGGCACTCCGTTCCCTGAATACACCGTCCCGTTCGATACACTTTTCTTCCTTATTCATATCACGCCAGCCTTTGCATTTATTAAGTAAATCAAGGAAACGAGAGCGATTTACATAATTATCCTGATTTTGGTTTTTCATCCATCACATGTTGTGATACCACGACAACAATGGTTATTAAGGGAAAATGATATTGATGAGTGCACATATGGCTATGGCCGCTAATCCTTAGCGGAACACTCTGTAACAAACAAGGCAGAAAGTTTGGTTAGGACTTGTTCGCTACTGTATTACTCTTGATGTGGACTTGAACACTCTCTTCTGGATCTATAGAGTTCCTAATGTCCATGTCCCTATCACTAAACCTCATCCCCACACCCCATTTCATGGGAAGCTAAGAATTTGTCCAAAGAAAGCTACTATGTTCTCATTTACCCTGTAATCTTAGGGCTATACACAGTTTGCTTAGATGTTATTAGCGAATGTGACCCATTTGGGTCGACCAATAAATCAATTTTAACAATTTTTACAGAGTATTCTTTGGGCCTATATCCCTAACACCCTATAGAAAATACTACCAGCCAACGATCACCCACTCAAAAGAGAGGGAGGGTAGCGTATTTTTTCTTGTTAGACTAGGGACTTTCTTCCTAATAACAAGCAGGAGTCCGGTCCGTGATTTTTGAAAGTACATGCAGATAGAAAATCACATTTTTATCTCTCTCATACAAATGTTTAAATTGGGACGTGAAAATTGGGACGTAGGGTCGAATGATACGGGAGATTAGGATGAAATCTGTTTATGATTAAATCGGGTCAAAGATTTCAATAATTTATTTTAAATTAATTTCCCATCAAATATATCGATTTTTTCGCTCTCGTTAGTGCCCAAGGGCGGTTTTCTAGGTAGCCCAACCTAGTTATGCTAGATGAACCCGGGGTGATTGTTTAAATGTACAACGTATCATAAATCGGACAGTTAGAAAACAAATCCTGAAAAATACAATAATTAGTAAACCTAGCAATCCCCCCAAAATAGAATGTTGGGTACGATGCAACAAGCCTAGTACCTAACCTTTATAAATTGGCAAAATAACACAAATATGGTGGAAAAAGCCAGTCAGAAGTAGCTGTTGAAAAGCTACATTCCAAAACGATTGGGAAAGAGTTGCACGATACACATTACGTGATTAAAAGTGATTATTGATTATTCTATTGTTGATATCAATAGGTGCTTCCATTATCAAAATGTGTTATGACGTCTCATGGATGTCAAAGGTCAGAAATCAGGTAATAATATCCGTAGGAATCTTCTGAATCTTGAAGGTAATTTTGTCCAGCACTTCAAGACGACGGGGTTTCTCTCGACGACACTAATATTCTGCAATACAATCCAGGTATTCTACCACCATCAGTCTGCCGCTAATATCCTCATTTAGGACCACAAACTGGAATCCCTTTTTTGATTCCAAAAACTGAAGCTCTTTTTTGGCTCAAAAGACGACAGCAGAAAGTTCAGCTATCAAGCTCTGGCGGCATCCAAAATATTATAAATCCTGGCACTATGTATAACACAAATCTACCATTATTGTAAATTAAAACTAGCAGTAACTATACTGTATAGCTCCTGGTTACAACTGCTGGCCCCCAGACCTTTCTCAAGTTTCTCTTTATATCAGGATTCCATGTCTTAAAATAGATATTACCACAGAATCATGCATAAACAATAACCTTTCACTAGCTGACCAATTGGATTTCACATAAATTACATCCTCTGCATTGCATCACTTCACATTTATAACCTCATGGGGAATCCCCGAATTATGCAATCATTTTTTTATCTCAAAGCATAAACAAGTTGACTCAGTTTCTAAATTTACATCTTGGGGAATACCCATTCACATATCTAGTTATAAACAACAGGTGCATCTCTCAACACAACACTAGGGGAATTCCACTTCTTCTCTTGCACAATCTATCTAGTAAATAACATAGCACAAGGGGATTTCCATAATAAACAAAGTGCTTTTTTCCACGAGAAACCTTTTTCTCAAATAAAATTGAAAATCAAATTAATATTTTAATCAGAAAAATGGAGGCCAATATAAAAAATGAATACAATCAAATGATTTGACGGGTACAGTGAGGTGCTGAGTAAACAGACTGAAGGTCAGCCAAATCCAGACAAGACAAACTCAGCCCTCAAAATCCTTATTGTCACAACAGACTTTATCAGTCGCCATTATCACATGATTTTTGAAAGGGATTTCGACCCTTCAATGCACTTAAACTAAGGCCACGTATGTACCTGATATTGAGATCCACTTGAATATACTCTTTTAGCACTATTTTGTAAGTTTAAAAGAAAAACAACTTCAAAAGCATTGACACAGAAATCACCATTGATAGAAGTGAGCACTTTAGGAAAGCAAATAGGTAATCGGAACTTCAAGACCGATGTCCGGTAGGTCCAAATTTAGCTCTTTATCAATAACTGTTTTCAAACAGGAAAGAACTTTGGTGGGTAAATCCTACCGCTTTAAACTATTAAATATAATGCGTTTGGGTGAACAAGCCTAGGAGCCACCGTATCTATTCTCGGAGGGGGCACTCGATGTTTTTCGGGTAGGGATGTTCGGCCCCGATTTCGAACTTGGGGCTAGTGAACTGATTTTGAATCCGAAAAAGTACGAGATCTTGGGACTGAAAATTTAAAAGGAACTTGCATGCTTCGGAGCGGAAATTTTAGGCTAAAATTTAGCTTCGAGCAAATCTTCTAAAGGAGAGGGTCCGCACATAACAGTAGCACTTCCCAATGCCAGTGCGCCCCCACCCCCACCCCCCAGTGACGTACCATTTTCGTTATCCTTGGGTACTCTATAATCACCATTTTCAGTTCAATTCCAGTTCGTCTCCCATGAAAGGCTCCATGTGTTTATTAGGCGTAATTAGGTGGTCGTCCCTCAGTTTCCCTATGTTTCCACCGCCGCTGACAATATCTGCTGAAGAACTTTCAGACCTCTACACCGTTGTGACCAAATATGAAGAATCCCCTTAATATGTTGAGTAAAATCTTAAACAAAGTTGACTAAATCTTACCCAACAATCCGTATAGGTTTAGGAGAATTACATTATTTAGTAATTATTTATAGAGTGCAAATGTTTTACAAACTTTGCAACACCTACCAATCCTTTATAATGTCACCTATGAGACCCAAACATCAGTACTATTTTATGAGAGTTATCACCAAACTTCCTTCAAAATATGGATATTTTAAGCTTGTCACGTACGTTCGCCTATCAAGCCTACCATCATTTGAGACATACATGGTAGTGTGCAAATTAAAAAAAGGAAATGATAAATTATCCAGAAAAAATGGCCTGAAGTGACCGTTCTTATTTTTAGATCATTTAAACTGATTGTGGTTAACACTTTACAACAGCATCACTGTCGTTGTTGCAGTATAATTTCACTGCATGTCGGACGTTTTTTGAAAGCTACAGGGCTTGCATTTTTTTCTTTATTAGTAGTAGCATCTAAAAGGGAAAAAAACTGTTTGAAGGAAATTAAAAGAAAATAAATAAAATAAAAATGACACTTTGATTTGTCTATTTCTATCAATATGTGTCGCACGGACGCCTAAAAACGATGTATTTGCCAGCAAACGCGAACGGCATAATAAATTCAGCTATGGCGGGTGTCTTTTTGGCCAAGAATAAAACACTGGCATAAGGATTCTTATTTACCACTTACTCGCCTTTCCTCCCGCAAAATTGTACTTGGCGTTATCTCCAAAGTACGGGGAAGTTGACAAACAAACATACTACAAGCATACAAACGAAACAAATAAAGAGAGTAATCTCTAAACGACAACTTTGGAATTACTAAATCCATATTACCTTGAGCATTGGAGCCACCGGAATTTGGGTGAAACACTCGGAAGCGATAGAATAAAATGATATAATATGTAACTCAATTTCTTATATAAAATGGAGGACAAATTCTTTTAATTTAGATTAATTTTTAAAATTTCCAACGTAATTTGTATTTAATTTTAAACCTAAAATTTGATTTGTCCCTATTATCAATCCAATTAGATCGATTCTTAATCAAAGAAATATAGAGAGTATAGATAATAGATCGAACCCAATTGATTTTTAATGATATCAAAATCCTAGGTCTGCGGTGGAGTCGTGGCTGAGTATCGGGTAATATCCCTTTAAAGGTAGGACGACAAAGGTTCTACATTGATAAATGATGAGCGAATACTTTATCTCGCGGAAAATAAATTGATTTACTACAGTCCTTGCATTGAATATACCAATTACTACCGCCGAAAAAGTGCAGGCTATAGTCCACAATCCAGTGACATGACTTACAACACGGGTGTGCACAAGTAACACAAATATAGTAGATTTCAAATTACGTGAGACTCCTTGCATATTGGGACTGGTGGGACATTGATATGGGGTCCAATCCCCGGCCATGCAGAGACTATTACAAAACATATTGTGACCATGGTACAAAGTCCCTGTACAGATTCGGCCTACTGGAAACTGATGCATTCAGTTATACAATGGCCTGTTAATGATTGAAGGACTTATGCCATTGTTGGCCGGGATGTAAAATCCGTTTTACGCTAATCTCTTAATACACGGTTGGCCCATTTTTTGATGACCAAATAAAAACTTAATTGTGTTATGTGTGCATTGATATATGTATTATTTCTCCAATGCTGTGATAAGGAATGATATTTTGCAGTTTCAAAGGTAAGTTATGTTCAAATAACAACGTTTAATGAAATAAATGCTGGTGTTTTCATCCTGATACTTCAATTGAAACATTTATCTATCTGAGATGTGAAATAATGTATTTTAGGTCAACATTTATTTACTAGCTACATTACTATATATTGTATGAGAATCATCAACTTTTTTACCTGTGGCCATTAAAATAATTCCTTTTGCCTCTCACGGTGAATGGACAGACCTAATAAGGTCTCACTTATTTTGAAATCTACTATAATTTCAGTCTCTAAATATAATATCTATGAACATACTTCATCCGTATCACTCCAGTTATATTTTAGATTCACTAACGATCCATGTTTAACCTGTGTTTTCTGAATATTAAAAAGAAGACTTCTGTTACACGGAACATGTAAAAAGAAATAAGAGTGTAATGTTATACTGCTTATAGGGCCCTTTTACGGAAGGTAAATTATTTTGAATAGACTTCTGTTTGCCCTCCCGATCATCCAAACATGCAAAGAATACAATACATGCACCTGATTTACCCGAAGATTTCAAATATTTCTGCAGGTGATTCCTTTGTATTCTTTGCACAGTTGGATTGTTCTGCAGGACAGGTCTGGCCAGGCTAACCTATTGATCTCCCGTGCAAACACCCTATAGGGAATGAATTTGCATATCTCTTTTTAAAGTCATGACAATGAGCGGAAAATGGCGGATGTGTATTGTCCTCAAATTAATCGGAATCGTAGATTTATAACCCTTCATTGTGGGCTGTACTTTAAAAGGAAAAATTTGGAAAGACACAATATTTTGTCGATTCATGCAAATTTGATAGTTTCCAGTTTCCTAAAAGTATTACTGGATACGCATTAAGTGCCGGGAGATTGCATGGTGCCCAAGATTTGTTTTTTGGCGATTTCTCACACAAATTTTGGATCTCTTATTTTGTTTGTATTTGTCTAACTTATGGATGTGCTTCCTTCCATAAAAAAATACTAAAATCGCTTGCCCATTAATGAGATAATTGGCTTGGGTCCCTAGGACCCCACCTAGGCACTAACGGGAGTGTGATTTTAAAATATGAATAAGCAAACCCTGTTGCCAGTAATATTTTTTCTGCTTATGTATGTCCATATGCATGAAACAAAATTAATGATATAATCAGAAAAAAAATTATGTGCTGAAAAGAAGCAATTTCATCGTCGAGCGACTGCGCGTCATTGCTATACAAACCTATACAAATACATGTCGTAGTTAATGTCCCTACGAAAATACAAAATGGTGATGTTTGTGCTAAAAAAAAAAAAAAAAAAAAAATGCAGGACAGGTCTGGCCAGGCTAACCTATTGATCTCCCGTGCAAACACCCTATAGGGAATGAATTTGCATATCTCTTTTTAAAGTCATGACAATGAGCGGAAAATGGCGGATGTGTATTGTCCTCAAATTAATCGGAATCGTAGATTTATAACCCTTCATTGTGGGCTGTACTTTAAAAGGAAAAATTTGGAAAGACACAATATTTTGTCGATTTTGTTATGGAGCTACTTTATGCCACATTAGATATTCTTATTAGCGGAGGGATATATACCAGAATGGAATGGGCGTAGTCTTGCAATACGAATAAAAAAAAAAAAAAAAAAAATATTTGAATTATGTTTGGGAATAAATTGACAAAAGTATTTATGATGTTCCGAAATGATTCCTTTGGTGTCAGATTTAAGGTCTTACCTCTCGCATGATAATTAATATTAAATTGAGTAGAGGACTTTTGAGCGTCCTCACAATTTCATGCAAATTTGATAGTTTCCAGTTTTCTAAAAGTATTACTGGATACGCATTAAGTGCCGGGAGATTGCATGGTACCCAAGATTTGTTTTTTGGCGATTTCTCACACAAATTTTGGATCTCTAATTTTGTTTGTATTTGTCTAACTTATGGATGTGCTTCCTTCCATAAAAAAATACTAAAATTGCTTGCCCATTAATGAGATAATTGGCTTAACGGGAGTGTGATTTTAAAATATGAATAAGCAAACCCTGTTGCCAGTAATATTTGTCTGCTTATGTATGTCCATATACATGAAACAAAATTAATTATATAATCAGAAAAATAATAATTATGTGCTGAAAAGAAGCAATTTCATCGTCGAGCGACTGCGCGTCATTGCTATACAAACCTATACAAATACATGTCGTAGTTAATGTCCCTACGAAAATACAAAATGGTGATGTTTGTGCTAAATATATGCAAATTGGTCCTTCTATAGAGCAGATATAAACATCAACATAATTTACCAAGTGCATGCTGTGGAAGCGGGGTCGTGGAAACATGGTGTTCCATTGTGAGCTATATTTTGACGCATTTCGAAAACAATTATTTGCCCCTAATTCCCAGGCGATAAACCGGAACTCATTTTGTACTACAACTCTGGCCATGTCTTATGATCCCTCAAAGGTGGTATGAGTTTCATTTGAAAATTCTCTCGGGAAAGTGATTTTCGTCAGGATCCCATGGACCCCCAGGTACTAACGTGAGTCAAGTGAAAACACCTTAGGCACTTAAGCATGTTAAGTGTTAAGAAAATGTGTAATTTCCACTGAAACAGACCTTAAACAAGTCTACAACTTGTAGGCATCGTCTCTGATAGGATTCTATTCTAGTTCCAAGGCAAGCTGTTTAAATCATTCAAATGCAAAAGAGTGAAAACGAGTGAAATAGCAAACTCAGAGTTCACTCGCATAAGAATAAACATTTGTAATCTTTGATTAGAAATGCAATTAATACGAACTTTTCAATTCAATGTTGAAAAAAATCATTTTAGTAGATTTTATCATTTTGTAAATTTCTATGAAAGACGAGCACTTATAAATGGGCCTTGTAGTTAGAAGAGAAAACTTCAACATATCACGCAGTGATAACATTAGTGATTGTTAGAATTAATTAATTTCACATATCACCGAGAGATATCGAATTAAAGTGCCAATGTTATGACATTTTTTTCAGATAACCTGTCGTGTATTGAGCGGATAAGGAAGCCTCATCACTCTTCTACGAATGTGCTCTGCAGAGTGAAGATCTCGACCATGCTGATTGACTCCATCCATACCAATCAAACTTCGCAGAAACATATTTGTATACCACCTATATCCACATATCACGCAGTGATAGCATTAGGTTTATGCACACGATTGTTAGAATTAAATAATTCCACGTATCACTAAGAGATATTGAATTAAAGTGCCAATGTTATGACATTTTTTTCAGACAATGTTTTGAGGGGAAGCCACATCAATTTCCACTGAGATGTTCTGAAGAATCTCGACATTGCCGATTGACTCCATCCATAACATTACCACTATCAACTCGCATACCCCTCTTTGTATGCAACTTTTTTTTTTGTATTGTAGATCATCCTGTAAATATGAAACGGTTAAATGATCACTTATAGTTACAAATTTAGAAAACTTATCATAACGTCAGTGAATCATGATCATGTTTTCTCGGTAAATAATGTTGGAGCGCCCTGGTTACAATTGGCGTGCAGTTATTTTAACCATGTTAGGGGCCCCTATATTATAGGATTTGTGTTTCCTTAAGAAGTCACGAAAATGTGTAATTCCAAGTTTCATTTAATCGATTGTTAATTGTGATATCATGCATACACCGATCCTAAGGAACTGGTTGTAAACTAAACAGAGTGATTGTATAAAATAACCAAATTAAATATCTTTAGTTTGATTCTCGCATGGCCGCCGTTTTAAGGTTATTATGTGAAAGGTTTTTCAATGATAACACAAGAGAAGTAGTAGGTACAAGACTGTCCAAAAACTATACAATCAAAGATTTTTTTTTTTTTGCCAAAAACTTAAGTTCATCCACGGGACGTTACTGATTCTTTTTAGAACGGTTTTCCAGCTTTCATGAGAGTTTAGTGGTGTAATTTGGGGGTCTGGGTTAGGAGCTTGGCCATTAGGCCAAAAAAAGTTTTGGTTTGTCCATGAGGCTCTCGAAAGTAGGATCGGTAGGTCGGAGATTTTTTTTAAAAAGGCGCGACTCAGAGATTATCTGATGAGGGCGCCCTCAATTTCCAAACCAATCTGATGATATATATTACAGATACATATCTTGTCCATATCCTGATCACTGTGTGAAATTGCTAAGGTTAAATTCGAATTCCTTCGTATATCAAATCACACTTTGTTCTAAAATTCGGATTCCGGAATTGTTTGTTATTACAACAGTATCCTATGGGACTTAATACTACACATAAATGTTTACTGTATCAAGCACTGTTACAAAAATCCGATTCATCTCAAATTTTCGGAATTGTGGTATTTTTAGGTACTATCTTTAGTTCTTGTTGACTATTTTTCATTATTACACAAAAAATAATATTTCGAAATCTCGAGTCAGACTTTAAAAATTGTACTTGAAACTCAATTTGAAAGCATGGTAAGGCCTAATCAGATCAAAACACAACAACAATTTACTGTTTGAACTCTTTTATTCAATAGCCACGATTCAAACACTAACCCAACTCTAGGCAACATGGTAAATGCAATTTGAGCTGATGATTCCCATAGGCCGTGCCGCCATCCCGTCATGTAACCTGGGCACAAAATGCGTCATATTTATCTTAAGTGATAGCAGGGACGAATGGTAACCGGATAGTTAGGAATAACAATGTGCCATTGCCCCCTAAGGCTGCCAAACACTGAGCACGTAATTGAATTGAAGTTTATTGTCATTCACCTCCAACGAAACTAAAGTTTTTGTTGAGGATTTTTTGGTGCGCGACGTGAATTGACTCAGCGAAACGGGGATCAAATAATGGCTAAGCAACGCCCTATGTATCTGGATAGTAGACATGTCTTATAGTGTTTAAAACACATTTTGGCTCCATGTTTACTTGCACATCAGCTGTGTTTCATGCATATTAACCGACAGTCGATACGATCGTCGGCCATTTTGAATTTATACGTTCGTTTTACGTTTCAAAGCCGACTCACTACAGACCGCTTTCAGCTTTGACAATAAAATAAAACTGATATTATTTTCCTAACAGATCTTCATCGTCACCTTTAAACTGTTTTGAAGGGAATCAATGGCATAATAATGTTTTTTTATATTATTGGTAATTTGAACACATTTCTACCTCACTGAACATCTATACATTGATAGCGGGCGCGATCTGAGAAGTGAAACATTTGTGTCCTCCATTTTGAAAAGGGCAAAAAACCCGTCGTCACTGCAATTACCATTGTACTTTCAATGGCACTAATTGTTACGTCAAATTTGAAATTTACTCCAAATACGGGAAACGAATAGGGTTTTTTTTCACACAAAGGAATTTGTATTTTTCAAAACAGAAACCATTAATAACAATAAAAGAGAAATTTCCGACAAAATAAAAGAAATAAACTGAGAATGTGAAATAATAAAACATAAATGCGCAAATAAATAGCAGAGCATATTATAAACATAAGATAACTGCGTATTTGGTATA
The DNA here is from genome assembly GCA_023653785.1 of Ophioderma brevispina. Taxonomy (NCBI): domain Eukaryota; kingdom Metazoa; phylum Echinodermata; class Ophiuroidea; order Amphilepidida; family Ophiodermatidae; genus Ophioderma; species Ophioderma brevispina. Next base: position 40,326 of record JAMKCH010017832.1, read on the forward strand.
ATAAATATTCTAAATAATGAATGCATGAATGAAGGAAGGAAAGAATGATGGATGACGATAAATCCCAACTTCGCTTTATTATTGGAATAATTATAAAAGGGCGGAGGGAGGGAGGAGGGAGGGAGAACAAGGGAGGGGATGTGAAATTTGGAGGGGATGGGGAATGTATGAAGGGAAGTACTTGACTGTGAGGAGCATTGGGAGGTGGAATGTGGATGTAAAGGAATGTAATGTTAGTTCTTGGACGACCAATTGCTGGGTAGAGGGATACTTTACGGAGGGGAATGGGAATTGGCAAGGGGAGTGAGGGCCTGGGCGTGTACTGTGTACATGGGGCCTGTTGCGGTACAAGGGTGGGGTGCTAGGGAGGTAGGGAGGGGGCGCTCTGTGTCCACAGTGTGCATTGAGTTGTTCAATGGTTCGGTCTGTGCAGGTTACTCTTGTCCTTTGACCTTGTGCGCAGCTGGACTTGGAGGTGCCCCATTTCCCCCTCTCCCTCCCTCCCCTCCCCTTCCCATCCCTTCCCCCTTTCCCCCTCCCCTTCCTCTTCCCTCCTCTCCCCTTCCCTTCCCCTTTCCCCTCCCCCATTCCCTCCCCCTCCCTCCCCTTACTCCCTCCTTCCCTTCCCGTCTCCCTCCCCTTCTCTCCTCCCCTTCCCCTCCCCCTTTCTTTTTTTCTTTTGTTTCTTTCTTATTTTTGTATTGTATCTTATATAAAGGCATAGTTGGGATTTATTCGTTCTCCTTTCATTCTTCATTCATTCATTCATTCGTGGTTTCATTCATTCATTTATTTAATATTTATTTATACCAATACGCGTTTATCTTATGTTATAACATGGCTCTGATTTTATTTGCTGCATTTCTTATTATTATTTCACATTTCCCCTCAATTTATTTCAATTGTTTTTTTCGGAAATTTCTCTTATTGTTCATTATGATCTTGTTTGAATATAACAAAATTCCTTTGTGTGAAAAAACCTTGTTTTTTTTTTCCCCCTTATTTTGAGTAAATTGCAAATTTAACGTAACAAGTGCCAATGAAAGTAGTGCAGTAACACCGACTTCTGTCCTTTTTAAATGGCCGCTGGGGAAGCTCCGGTTGTTTCAATCGCCTACTATTCAATTACGTTATACTTGCGAGCCCGCTATCCATGCTATCAGAGAGAGGTCAGTGTTTCCTAACTCAGCAATATACTCAATCTCCCAAACCAGCATTATACGGGTAACTAAATGAAACTCCATAGATTCATGTCATTGTAAAGTCCTGGAAACCAAGTACAGCAACGATCAAAACAATAACAAATTGCTAATGTTGGAACTGAAGTTTTCCAAGACTCTGAAAACACCCAAATACACATAGTACATATAATATTTCCTAGATTTTGTGATATTTCTTTTGTAAATTCATTTTTTGATAATTACTACCAAAACTTGGGGTTTGGGGGTTAAAATTATTGTTTTTTTAAATTAATGAAATAACAAAATCATTGTCGGGGGACCAAGGTACACCCGTCCGTCGGACGAGGACAAACAACATTTTTTTTGCCAAATATCTGAAAACTTGAAACCTGTTGGGCCAGTTTCGGATATCCCGATATCAACACAAGTTGCCACTGTAAAACACAGGAGGTGCTCGAATCCACAACCTTAAGATAATTAGCCGAGCCGTTTCATCCACTGGACAACACGTGCCCTCAGTAGGGTGGGCCGTGGGGAACGAGGCTGATGATGCTCACATTGCCCTCTCTCAGAAACATAACTTATATATGAAATTATAAATACATTGGCATTAGTTGCATATTATGACCAATATGAGAAGAAAGTTTCCCGTGTAAATAGGTCTTTTGGGATATGTTGGGAAAATGACTAAAGATTATCAGAAACAATATAAGTACTCAAACAGTCAACATTGATCTAGAACTTCCTTTGGGTGCTTTCGGACGTAGGAGGTGTGAAAAAACTGATGAGAAACAGAAGCATTCCATTGCACTTTAAGCTAGCTCCCATGAGATTGCCCGATGATTTACATACCTCTAAGAACTATTGTAATTGGTTAGACAGCGAGTTATTCGTATTGAACCAATCGGTGTCATGGTTAGATTGGCGGTAAGGGTTTAAAGGGATTAAGCCAACAATCCTAGAAACCTAACCTGATTGGTTGTGTAGAGGCGCATTATAACGCCATTGACTATCAGGCAAACTTAAGAATTGGAAGAAAGGTAGTGTCTAGGGGAATCCGATTGAAATCTGCAGAGTATTCAACAAAATGAATTGTGATTAAGGACTAATGATTCAATATGGGAAAAATCTCTTAATTCTTTTACCCCGGTAGATATTGTTAGGTTAGTAACACAGAAGTCAGGCGGCTGGCTATTGCAAAGGTTCCCAATTGACTGCAGATTCGTTTAAAGAATTATCTCAAACCGCCGTATCTAAGATCGTATATAGGATTGTTTTCTCATCAAAATTTCATTATATAGGTGCCTGATAGATTCATTGCAAACATAATGCCTTAAAAAGTGGAAAAACACTCTTGTATTTAGAGAGAACACCTTTGAAACAAAGTGTCCGAAATCTAAAACTTCGTGATCTGAATGTATGTTTTAATTTACTTTGATATCTGATATCTTCTTCTACTAACATTGCCTCGCGGAAGGTAATTTGAATTAACTTTCGTTTGACACCCCCACCCCAATCAAATGTACGCTACCTATACATCCAGATGGTCGCTCCGTGGTGGTAGCTTACTTTTTGCATGAAAAGGAGAGTAAGATATCAACTGATAAATCATTTGGCACCAGCAGAAGGGGGGAATTGGTAGGGTGCAAAAAGAAAGGGGTGCAACACCCACCTTCCTTAGGGGAGCGAGTTATTCCTGCATAAGTGACACAATGCCTAATTCCATATCTTGCTTCTGCGGGGGAAAGTTAGGCATTATGTCTCTTGCATCTTACACCCGCATAAACCTAAATCTAAGTCGTGCCTCGCTGAGTCAGGGGAAAAGGACACTGTCAGAGTTGTTAGAGATAGTTACAAGCAATGTTTAAGTAGGGCCGAGATCTCGAAGTCGGTCTGACTGTTACTCACTGGAAGGACTGGCGAACCCCCAAATAATTTCCAAGTTCATCTATTAGCATGCTCACATAATCATTGCACTCAAAGCGCAACCAACAAACCACACAACTGAGACTACAACAAAACACACACAGTACACTTAACTCTAAAATTTATATTGTAAAAGCCTACATGTCAGCGTCCTGCATGGTACGATGCACAAGAAAGGGCTAGTCAACACCCTGAGGTCCATTGGCCAATTTTATTGGGTATCACATGGGTTTTAGGATGTATTAGCCATCAGAGGACATGGTAAGAAAAGGTTTAAAGGCTTGTACAGATAACGAGGGTCCATTTTGGATTTGTTTCTCAGAACAGATATCAGGGGCAGTAGACAGGGGGGTGCGGGGGGTGCGACGCACCCCCCCAAAATGACAAAGGTCCGCTTTATCATTGAAGGTCCGGTTGTATGGTGAATATGTTGCGTTTAGTGTAAGGGTGTGCGTATTTGAATAGGTGGTCACTATAATGGTCAACACGCAATACTACCATTATTACACTGTTTATATGGGGGGGGAGGGGGAGCGGGGGGGGAGCGAGGGGGAAGGGGGGAGGAAAATAAAAGGAAAAAAAAACAAAAAAAAAAAAAAAAACAAAAACAAGAAAAAAGAAATAAAAAAAAAACAAAAAAAAAAAAAACAAAAAACCCCCCCCCCCCCCCCCCCCCCCCCCCCCCCCCCCCCCCCCCCACCCCACCCCCCCCCCCCGTCCTCAGAATTTCGGAGGCGACGGTCCGCTTCTGGTCCGCTTCTGGCAAATCTCGCCAACCCCCCCCCCCCCACATAAATCCTGCTACGGGCCGGACGATATCATGCCATACCTGTAGTGAGCCAACAGGGTACTGTTAAAAAAGGTTGGTAGACCCCAGGGGTCAATCCAGTAATATAACAACCTTGGAGAAAATTCCCCAGATTCCATGGGAAGATTCTTACAAAGGCCACAGTAGTGGGGTATTTTTTTTATACAGGAGTACACGTTTGGCCTTCGTGTACCTCGTGACGAATGGTGCTTACAGATACTAAACTGCTACAGAAAAAAATTACATTATGAAACGGGAAATCAAGCATGAATCAACAGTACGTAACGATTGATAAAATAGCCTATCCCAGACTATATACAGGCGATTCAAGAAGGGTTTAATGTGCTGCCATAATAGGTTTGCTCCAAATGATTCCCCCAATACAGGGCGTCCTTCAAAATGATTTCTTTTGGATTGCTTATGCAATTGCAAAACGCAAGGTGTAAATTTATTATAAAATCAAATTTTATAAAGAAGTATAGCCATCTATAATTGTTACGTTGTTTCGATCTCTTCAAGAAATGCGACACCACAAACTCAAGGAACTATCGTCCAGTCAGCCTGTTATCTCTTCTAACATAGACCCACTAAGAAACTAGATGGAAAGCAATCGGCCTAAAACAAATCACATTAGAGTGGGTTCTCAAGCATAGATTAATCTACAAATCAAGACATCGAAAAACTTAGGAATAACGACTAACCTAGGCTTAAGGTTCATGACTAATAGAAGACTTGATTCGTGAAATAATGCCGTCGTCCAGTCAATGAACAATCAATGTCTATAAATCCCCTATATCACTTAAAGAAGTATTCAAACAACGTAAAGCCCAATTACAACTCCGTGCAGACAAGAACTAATTATCGTTAGAAGGGGTGTCCGACAGGGAGATACAAGATCACCAAAACTCTTTGTAGCAACACCTGGAAGAGATATTTAAGAAAGTAAACTGGAAGAAAAGGGAAGTAATATAAATGGGAAAGAAACTAAACCACCTGAGATTTGGCTGATGATATCGTTATTATTTGAGACTGCGAGGACTAGAAGGAAATGATAGAGATCTTGGAAGACCACAGCACTAAGATTGAAGATGAATTATGACAAAAACCAAGATCATGTTTAATATGCATGCTGTCACGAAAGAAATCAAAATCGGTGACTAAAACACTGGAAAAGTACACAAATATATCTTTTGTAGGACAGGAAATCAAGAGGAAATAAATGCAGGGGGCAGCTTCAGCAGACACCAAGAGATTATAAGAAGAGGCCATAAAACAAAACATAGTGATAAGGGAACAAACTAAAACAAAACTAATTAAAGCAGTAGTAATGGCAAAAAGAATGTCAGTAAATTGCACAAAATATAAATTTTCCAGGCCTGTATCCAGTATTTTCAACCTTTGCTGATTTATGACGTCATAGTGACGTCATAATGACACTGTTTGTACTTATTTTGGTACAATGGAAGGAAGAAAAACTCTAAGTATCCTGTGGTGCCAAATCTATAGGGATCGGGTGGTCAACCCATACCATTTTACTTCATTGTTTTAGGAACAACTTAGATGTTTAAAATGTGCCTAATTGATGATATTAATAATTAACAAAAGCTTATTGCAGGCAGTTATGACCTCAACATACAGTTTATTACACCTCATAATATTCATGAACATAATCATGCTATTTCATTGGTTGTTTCCAATTACAAGTGCTATTTCCCTATGGAAATAGTTCAAACTGTTCCCTAAAACCTCGTCCCAGAGTCGCAGTGAGGAGTATTAAAACAAATACTACATGGCTTATATCGGGGGAATAGGGCACACTATTTCCCCTTGTTGGCTAGGGTCTATCACCCATCGCCCTTCGGGTTCGGGGTGATAGGCCCGTAACCAGTACCTCGGGAAAATAGTGTGCCATATTTCCCCTCTAACCATGTAAATTTGTATACAAGTGATAATCCACCTAGCACCTGTCAGATCAATATTGTAAAACATATATCTATCTATAGCACATGTAGAACAATATTGTCAAACATCTCTCTAGAAAACAACAAAGAATGGAATGTGAATTACTGACCACGTGCTTTTCCAAATCTGCTAAAAAGCATGCCAGGTGCACAACAATGATTGGTGGCAGTCATGTCACAGCCACAAGATAGCAATCAATAAAAACTAGATATTTCGCCTGTAATTTTCATAAATGTACATTCAAGTTGTTTCAAATAACTGAAAGTAATTATGTTGAGTATTTTCCTACGTCGGACACACCATTTAAAGGTACCCAGACGTACGCGTCACGTACCAATACCCAAATGAGTACATACGTATGGCCCTGGATACTGGTATTGGCTATATACGGAAGCTACCTAAGGTTTACTTCCAATGGCTTTCCGTTATATTTTGATTAGCAAAACCGGAAATTGGTTAAATGATGAGCCATGATGCATAGCTGTTTCTGAATATTTGCCCTAGGTAATTGGGAAAGAGTTTCCAACTCGATAGTAATTTGTGCTATAATCATTTCCCACGATATGTGCGTCCCTCTATAGTTCTCGATATGGCCCCGGTGTAAAATAAGTTATGTTTATCAAACCAAGTGTGCTGACACTGTAAAATTTATGAACACTCTTAAAAATGCCTCATCAAATATGATTTACACTGTTTTGTAGTCAGTCCCAAAAAGTGTTTTGACTAGGTGCCGAGTAAATATGATCTTATGCTGTTTTCTAGTCAAATTCTGACTGCAAAACAGGTCAATTTGACCAGAATCCTGTCAAATATGGCTATATTTTTGTCGATTTTACAAAATATTCTAGTCAAATTTGACTAGAAAACAGTGTAAAATCATATTGATGAGGCATTTTTCAGAGTAAAGGGTTTACCTTCTTTAGTTACCATGCTAGCTCTCTAAATGTAAATGAGTGAAAACTTCACTCCAAAGAGTGAAACTCTCCAAATTGAGTGGTTTGTACTTAAAAAGAGTGAATTTCCACTCAAAAAGATTAAAAATCACTCCAAAAAGAGTGGATTTCCACTCATTTGAGGAGTTAAACGAAGGACAACACTTTGGAGGAGTGAAACGAAGGACAACACGAAAACAAGTGGAAATCCACTCTTTTTGGAGTGATGTTCACTCTTCTTGAGTGGGAATCCCTCTTTTTAAGTACAAACCACTCATTTTGGAGTGGTTTAAAAGAGTTTCACTCTTTTGGGGAGTGAAATTTTCACTCGTTTACATTTAGAGATCATCACATTCTGAATCACTACCTATCCTTGGTATGGTAAATGGGAATTTGGTTCATGTCTACATAATGTTTCTTCGTCCAAGTACGATTCCAACTACATGCTCGATTGGATTTCTTCAGTCGGTTGCTGACACATTTTCAAAAGCATCACCGATAAGTTTCTGTATGCCTCAGGAAAACTATTTTTGGTTTTTGGACAAGAAACTTCCTTCCATCCTGTCTTTTAAATTAAACCACTCTCTTTTAAGTATTTCCACAAGGTCGTTCTTCCAGCAGTAAAATGCAGATCACGACGAATCGCAGCTAATAATTTATCCAGGGTTGGAAACTCACGCCTTTGATAAAATAAATGGACCTTTCTCAAGATAGCCTGCATATCAAGACCATCAATGCTGAATTTCTTGCTTGTTGGCCGAAACTTTTCTTCCCCATCATGCTGTGTTTTCTTTCTTGTTTTTCTTTGTTTCTTCGCTGAGCTGTGATCACTTTTTGGAATCGGCGCATGATAAGTGCTGGTTGTTGGTTGTTATGTTATGTTAACTTTTCTTTTATAATTTGTTGTATGGTATTCCATTTGTCATCTAACCGTGTTTTTTAAAACTTCTGAAAGGGAGTCTAACTTTAGTTTCGAGTTTAAACCAGGGTTAGTCCTACATGAGTGAACTTTTTCCTTTCAAAATACAGTTTAAGTTAAAAGTAACGGGTGAGAAAATCCCTCATGAATGACCCAGAACGGCCTATCCATGAGGAATTTTTTTCACCAATTACAACACATTGGAATGGAAGGAAAAAGTTCCACTCTCCCTTTCAGAATACCAGCCTATGTTTTCACATTGAAAAAATTGCAATATTACTTCGAGCATCGGTAATATAGCCTTTCGGCGCCATTTTCAGAGAGAGGTAAGGAAAAGCACAGAAAGGTGATGATAGTAGTTGGGTGTGTATTGTGTTCTGTCACCATTTACCTCTTTTGTGCTTGAAAGAATTACTTTATGCAAGAACATATGACATATATAATTGTTTACATGAAAGAAATTGCTTTTTTTTTAAAGATTTTTTTTTTTTGTGAAGCAACCATCAACACAACTATGCCATAAAATGTTTGACTTTAATTACAGATAAACCTAAAGGTCCTTGTTCCGGAACACTTTAGGCTACAATAATTTTGAAAATTCGGCTACGCCCTCAATTTGGTAAGAGTGCTTCGTCTGGCCCCTGTTTTCTCGATTTCGAAGAACCAGGTTTTAGAATTTGATAGGCCGAGTTTTCGAAAACCTGTTCTCATTTTTTTTTGATGGAGAAACCTGATTTCTCTAATTCTAAAAGACAAGTTTTCGAGAATCCAGGTTTTTCGAAAGCTTGGCTTATCAAATTCGAAAACCTCTTTTTAATCAAGAAATCAGGTTTTTCAAATCGAAAAACCATCCAGAATTCTCAAATTGAAAAAAGAAACTTGTGAAAAACTAAGCTTTTTAAAACTTAGCTTTTCGGTTTGAAACTTTTTTCAAAAACTTGATAGGCCTGATTTCTCGAAGGAGAAACCAGGTTTTTGAAAAAAATTAGAAACCATTTTTTTTGGCGTGAAACCAGATTTCTCGCTTTTATTTTGCAAAATACTTGCCATAAGAGTATGAATAATACTAAGATCAAAGATTTGACAACGCAATTGGATCCAAGGTCCCGGGATTGGAGCAGTATGATTGAAACACCATTAAATTAAATTGCAACAATTTAATCTAAAAGAAATGGTAAGTCAACACTTTTGTTTTATTATCGAAATAACCTTATAGATTAAATTAAATTGCAACAATTTAATCTAAAGTTATTTTGATAATAAAACAATTAAAAGTGTTTACTTACCATTTTTTTTCAACACTTTTGTGCGTTTTGCATTTATTAGCACTGAACAAATAATATAATGAACTCTAAATTTTAAATTTATTTCTTTGGGGAATGCAACAATTTATTAAACTGAAATGTCAAAACGTAAAACTCATATTATTTTAAACATTAAATCAAGTTTTTAATTTCTATACATTATGATACTAGCCATTTGCGCATCATCTTGCACCACATTTTTAACCACTCTTCTTGAAGTTCTTCTTCGCGTGTCCACAAGTCATTAGTAATGGCTTGTGGGGGTGGTGTCAGGATTTATTCAACTGAGTAAGCTGATCCGGGGTCGCGTGTATCCATGATACGGGCACTCCTAACACGGCCTAACTGTTATGCAGGGATACCCCCTAAAAATGTGAAATCTTTGTATCACTCAGGGTGAGCAAAAAAAATGGACCCGATTGTGTCGGCCATTTTTCATCTTTAAGAAGCTTATATCTCAAATGTTAGTATTTAAAGATCATGGGCAGGGGAAGTATTAGGAAAGTGGCGTGGTCTAGTGGTTATCAAGCTTACCTCTGGACTAAAGGGTCCCCAGTTCTAATCTCAGTGGGGCCACTTGCTGGATTTAATTCGGAAACGCAATTTGGGATTTAATTTGTATATTAAACAGATATTGATTAAAACCTGAATACCACTCTCTAACCATGAAACCATGAAAGCTTGCACTTCCCATTCGGTGTGTTTCGTATTAGCCTGTTTGAATGTTGCAATATGGCGCTGTTTAAGCTGCTGCCTCTAAGTTGCATTGTTTCTGTCATGCAATTAATAAAAAAATGTAAATTCTCTAGCAATTTGGCCTACAGACCACGAGTTGGGATTAAATAACCTTAATATAAGGTATAGACCGAGCTACAGTCATTTGAATCGAGTAATCAGTTTTGAACCTGTCCACGGATTTCAAAATGAATGGCAGTCAACGAAGCAAATCACCGTTAAAATTATGATAGGCGTGCGTCCAAGTGTATGTTAATTTAAGAGGTATCTAAATGGTGTTTAAAGCCAGTAATAATGGTAAGATTTATTTGAAACACTTTCTTTTTTAAAAGTGGCATATATTGTTCTACAACAATTAAGACAATACTTACGTTCCATTTTCTACTGAACGAGTTATAACAAACTTAAGAATCAAATTTACTCAAGATATAAAAATTCAATGTTAAATTTATTATAATGTTCGACAAGTCCACTGCAATCCAACAGTTTGAATCCCATGTTGAGCTAAATATAGAACGTTGCCTTTCGTGATATGTTTTCGCAGTGAGTCATTTAGGACTGAAAATCTCATCTCCCAGACGTGCAGATTTGCTACTGTCTAAAAAAAATTGGCTGAAATATTCCGTTGAAAGGAATCTTTCTAGGGGTTGCACTATGTCTGTTTGAGTCCATCTTTGATCATTTATTTTAACAAAACTTGGAGTAGCACCGATATAAAAACGCAATTACATGTTTTAAGTGCGGACAGTGTCTTATGCGGACATTTTTAGCCATATGGAGACTTTTTTTTTCTTTGTGCAGACGATTTTAAAAAAAATATAAGTCCCCACAAGCTAATAAATATGTATTAGTCTTAGACTGAGATAGAAGAGTCTAAGTAACTGGTTCATTTTGACAGTAATAAGCAAAAAAAGTTTAGAAACTTGACATGTTTAATATCTAAACACTTTGCACCATGTTTCTATACTTTTGCTCTGTATATATCAATGTATGTTTGCGTGTATTAATGTATGTATGCGTGTATGTATAGGTCTATGTATGCATGTGTGTATGTATGTAGTATGTATGTATGTGTGTATGTATGTATGTATGTATGTATGTATGTGTGTATGTATGTGTGTATGTATGTGTGTATGTATGTATGTATAGATGTATGTATGTGTATGTATGTGTGTATGTGTGTGTGTATGTATGTGTGTATGTATGTATGTATGTATGTATTTGTGTAGGCCTATGTATGTATGCATGCATGTATGTTTGTTTATTTGTTTGTATGTTTGTATGTTTGTTTGTTTTGTTTAATGAATATATTTTGAGAATGAGAAGGCGGAAAAAAATATAATTCTTTCATGAGGAACGCATAGAGTGCTGCGCATTAAATATGCCGGCTAATTAGTTGACATTAAATAGCTTTATTGTTTAAGTTTAAAAGTCCGTGGCCCGAATCCAACTAGTCTCGTCCCAAGAATCACAGATTTTAACAGAAGTGGTAAATATTTTCGCGTCTAAAGAAAACTACTATTTTCTCTCATTTACCCTGTGAAATCGTAGGGTCAAAAGATGTTTGGTTTGGATGTTATGAGCGAAAATGTGCCTCATTTTGGTCGACCAAATGTAAGTTTATACAATATCGTGTATGGAAGCACAAGTGTATCACTTTCTTCTTATCCCTAGCGGAAGCCTTATCTCCAAATAACACTCCTTTAACTGGAGATAACGCTTCGTTAACTGGAGATAACAAACCTGAACCCCAAATAACGCGTCTTATCTGGGGTTAACAAAGCTGAACCAAGCTTATCTCGAGATAAGAAAGCTGAACCCTAAATAACGGTCCTTATCTTGGGTTAACAAATCTGAACCTCAAATAACGGTCCTTCTCTGGGGTTAACAAAGCTGAACCCCAAATAACGGTCCTTATCTCTAGATAACAAAGCTGAACCCCAAATAACGTCCTTATCTGGGGTTAACAAAGCTTATCTGTAGATAAGAAACCTTATCTTATTTGGGGTTCAGCTTTGTTATCTCCAGATAAGGTCCTTTATTTGGGGTTCAGCTTTGCTAACTCCAGATAAGGAGTGTTAACTCAAGATAAGGACCGTTATTTGGGGTTCAGCTTTGTTATCTCGAGATAAGCTTTGTTAACTCTATATAAGGACCGTTATCTGGGGTTTTCGCTTTGTTAACCCTAGATAAGGGCCGTTATCTGGAGTTAAGCCTTGTTATCTCCAGATAAGGCGCGTTATTTGGGGTTCAGCTTTGCTAACTCTAGATAAGGAGTGTTAACTCCAGATAAGGTGCGTTATTTGGGGTTCAGCTTTCGAGATAAGAGACCTTATCCCGAGATAAGCTTTGTTAACCCCACATAAGGGTCGTTATTTGGGGTTCAGCTCTGTTATCTCGAGATAAGCTTTGTTAACTTAAGATAAGGCGCGTTATTTGGAGTTCAGCTTTGTTAACCCTAGTTAAGGCGCGTTATTTGGGGTTCAGCTTTGTTATCTCCAGTTAACGAAGCGTTATCTCCAGTTAACGGAGTGTTATTTGGAGATAAGGCTTCCTTATCTAGGGATAAGGAAAAGTGATACACTTGTGCTTCCATATACGTGGCTCACAAAATCACGTTTTTAGCTCATATGTATACCATTCGCGCTCCGCTCACTCTGCACTATCACCTGTTTCAGAGTGGATCGTGAAACAGCGTGGTGCGAAGGGTATAATGCAATTATGCCGAAAATTGTCTCCAAGTTGAGACTTTGTGTACCACGCTTGTGCGCATGTCTGTGAAGAATATTGACATTCCGTCATTGTGTTTGTTGATTTGGAATGTCAATTGATGTATTTACAAAACTTAAATCAACGTAGTTATTAATCGTTAGATGAAAATCATGCCATAACGCCGGGAGAGGGGTGTTTTTTTTACCGTGAGTATATGTTGCACATTATTGGTGTTCTATTTAAAATTTCCGTTAATTTGAACAACATAAAACATTTGAGGATTCAAAATATTATTATAACACACTAGCCTATATACCTTTTTTTAATTTTATGATTTTTTCCGTTCAAAGAACTTTAAAAACGTGGGTTCCCTTCGTCCCCAGGGTTTTTGCATTCTATAATTTGTACATTTCGGAATCCGGAAAGCGCGCAGCAACGACGCCGGCAGTATACATAATTGAATTGTTCGATCCCTCACTTTAGAGAACGCTCTTA
>JAMKCH010017833.1:0-26110 GCA_023653785.1 Ophioderma brevispina
AGTCGCTATGCTATTGTGTGGTCAGGCACTCATCTGATGAAGGCTCCGCTTGGAAATGGTTACCACAACCGATGCTCCAGGAGCACGGAGTGGTGATCAAAATCTCACATTTGCGGCTGAGATCAACCATGTCCCTTTAACTGTATCTACCGCCACTCTACAACGGGAAATCAGAGGTCGTTGGTATTGACCTATACTAAATTATACAAGGGCCCTCAAAAAATACCAGAGTGTATTATTGTGTAACTGGTTCTTATACATCAAATACCAATGTTTTTCATGACCCAACATTTCCCCAAAAAAAGTCAGTGCCCGACATTCTAGTTCCACTTGGGCGCATGTCGGGCAAAAATTAATACCATGCACATAAAATTACTGAAAAGGACAACATTGATGGAGCTCCTTAAGTTGTAATATTTATTTAAATATTGTTTCCTGTAATTTTGATTTCCAGGTACGGGGGTCTGGTGGGGGTAAAAGAAAGCATTACCAAAAATGAATGAACAGCCCAGACCCCACACACAATAGGGACTTAGATACAAATTACAGCCGATGGTGGAATGAAGAAGAGAAAAAGAACAACCAACCACTCACACACAATCACAAAACACATCCCGCAAAACAGAACAAGACGACCCCAAACTCAACAGGAAACAAAAACACAAAATTGCTCAAAACCATGGCACTCTTCAGAGAAGGAAAACACTAACAAAACGGCTGGAGACATAATTTGAGCCTTCAAGATTAATTATCCCATTCTTAAAGTGGCCTCCTAACTTATTATCTTTTCAGCAATATTATGATTCAATCTTGGATTTAAACTCTAACCCAAATTTAAAAAAAGCATTGGAGCGGTTTGGACTGCAAAGATTTGTCGACAACCCCCCTCCCCTCGGTACACAAACGCACCAACTTCTATTCGAAAGATAGTTAATTAAATTTTAATGTTTAAAAATGATGGTTGTGGTCAAAAACTTTGGTGGAGGGGCAAGGGGTGTTTTGGGTTTCAAAAAAATCACGTTTTTGAGCTAAAAAACTTTAAAAATATCAAAGATTTTATTAATTTTTAGCAAACAAATTTTATATTTTTAATCATCATGCAATACTATCAATCTCTGGCATTTATCTTATAGATATCTTTTTATACAATATTATAAAAGGGTCTAGAATTTTAGAGCCCCAACAAAATTCACCTTTTTTACCGTTTTTAAAAAAAAAAGCATCCTTTTTATCACGTGTCACCACAAACGGTTATTACCTGGAACCCTTTATTGCAAATGTATAAAAACCTATGATCAATTAACAAAAAGGATACCATAAAAAAATAAGATTGTAATATTTTACCGGTAAAAAAAAATAAATAAATAATAATTTCGCTTCAACTTGCAGCCAATTGAATTTTTTTCGGCAATAGAAATCATCCTGCACAAATATTTCCCCAACCCACAACCATTCCATTTTATTAAATATATATATTTATCCTTCAAATAAAGGTGGTTGTGTTTTTGTTGTACGGTGGGGAGGGGGTTTAAACTCGAAAACTAGAGCACTTTCTAGGCTCGGCCGCTGCGCTATTAGAAGGACATGCTGAAATTAACACCTATGTATGTGATATTTTAAACAGAGAAATTAAGAAATCAATTGCAAATTTCAGTTGGCTTTTATCCCCTAATACCAAACATGAAAAATTCGAAAATTTAGACCAATTCAAAAACTTTCACCAGTCTTTCATTGATAAATGTACAAAGATTATTCATAATGGAGGACACTTTTCTGCATCAATAAAACGTGCAGAGTGTTTCAGAAAAAAAATTCATCAAAAAGAACAATTAGGGGATTCCATTTGCCAATTATGTGAAGAGGAAATTGCTCCTATGGGAAGATTTAAAATAGAAGGATCTGATCTTAATTGGGTTTCTCTAGCACATTTAAAAGTTTACTTTGTGCTTCCATCAATCTCCTTATTAATTTGAAAAAAATTACTTCCTTTAGCTTCAATGGAATCAGATGAGAATTGATCTCTTAAAATAGGAATAGGTGGGTGGCATACCTAGGGACTTTGTCAATTTCCAGAAGAGAAGAAACAATTTTATCAAAATATTTAAATATTAGTTGGGGAGCAAGACAAGATGAAGTCCCGTGGGCATTTTTGTGGTGAAAGCAAACGAACCTGTCTAGATATCTTTTGGGGGTACAAGTAAGGGTAAAAAGGAAACATGAAAAACCATGTTGCCCATTGATTTATGTAGGAGGATGGTTTATTACCCTTCTTCAAAATCCGCAGAAGTTATTAAATAATGACAAAAATATATAAAATAAAAGGGCTTGTTCATTTTTGATTTTGTGGTGAAAGCACACAACCTGCATAGATGTCTCCAGGGCTCTAAAAGAACAAGAAAAATTGTCAAAATGTAGCCACGTAAGAAAGTTGTTTATATTGGGGCCTTTTTCAAAGTAGGAATATGACTAAAGTATGGCAAAATAAAGGTGCGTTCATGTAGGTTTTGCGGTAAAAAGCAAGCATCTGAATAGTCATATTCATGTGTCTACTTAGGTCAAATAAGATGGGATTAACTTCTTAAGTTCACAGGCGACATTTCAATGTTTCTTCTTCTGGGATGAGAAGGATGTGGAGGAGTAGAGAGAGGGGGAGAGATGATGAGATAGAGAGAGAGGGAGGGAGGGATGGAGAGAGAGAGAGGGGGAGAGAGAAAGGGGAGAGAGAGGTGGGAAAGACAGGAATTAGTTGTCCTGTATTCTTTTGTGGCCTTGTACAGGGGTTTCAATATAATAGTATTCTGTCATCAAATCGGAACGGAGTTGATGCACTTAATTGTATTCAAGTCTTACAATTAAGCGTTCTGCTTGTGTTCTTTTTCAAGGAATGGCAGAATTAGCCGGTAGTGCGTGCCATCGATTGAAATTAATTTACATAATGGAATCGAGGTACCTATGTTCAAAATTCATGATTTCAGATTATTCATATTACAAAATTTCGCACCACACAGCCATCATTTGAAACCCTGTAATTATCAGGGTCACAAGTTTAATGGCTTTTGTAAAATGTGGTTGTATTGTTGTTTGTTTTGATTTGCTTGTAAGTATGTTTTTTGTTGTGGTTGGTTATTTGTTGTTGTTGAAATGTGGAGTTTTTCTGACGTCTGGTCCATGGAGTACTCTCTTGTCCACGTTTAAGCTGTAACCCGATTCTAATACCCGCAACCCTCAGGTTTTCAAAAATAATGGTGTTCAGAAGAATTTTATTTATTTATTCTTTACTCTCCCCCTGTGAAGTCTTGACGGCTACATGTGGGTTTGGTTTTATTTATGAGCAAAAAGATGCATCAATTTTGTCAACCATTTTACATGGGGCTACAAACGCACTAACTTTCAGTTGCTAACTTTGATGAAAAAAATGAAATTATACCCTTTGCTTCAGAGGGAAAAAAATCATCCTGGGTTCACTTGGACCCCAATTATGCACGCACGGGAAGGTCGGCGACAAATGTTTCTGCATATACGTGACTTTAGTGAAATTACCCATGCATTTAGACTACATCATATCAAGAATAATTGCAATTTAATTGAATTTTATTAACTATTTGCATCTCACATGCTTGATATGTATACCTAAAATATGCCTTTCCCTGTAGAAATGATGATGATAAACCTTGAGCATTTTCGGAAAAAAATGCTCACATTCTAAAATGTACCGAATCTCAGTCTTAGTTTTCTACCATTTTGTTTAAATATTTTTGTTTGTGTTTCAAATTTACTTTAATATTATTGTATTTAGTAGTTCTTAGTGTGCCCATACATTGAAAATTGGTACTATTATTATTTTTAAAAAAAATAGTCCTTTTTTTTTAAATTACCCCTATGCACCAACGGAAGTGCCACAATACCTTTATGTGACACTTCAGTGTATAAGAAGGCGGGCACGAGAACCCAAGATTTTTTACGCGCCAATGTTTTTATGCTAATTAGCATAACAGTAAGCATTGGTGTGAATCCTTGTCAGCGGTAAAACTTATCACGGCTGTAAAGAAATTTATTATAGACAGCTCAAAATTCTTCTTTTTTGCCCCTTAACACTGTAAGTGCCCAAGCTCAAAACTTCCGTTAGTGCCCAAGGTGGGGGGGTGGGGAGTCCCTAGGGACCCTCATCCAGATACCCACTTTCCCATGGGAGTTTTGATCATGACACTACCACAGTAAATGGGGGTCACGTAGAAAACCACGTACCCACATAAAAAATAAAATCCGAACTTTGACCTATACTTATGGCAATTGAAATTGTCACCTCCACAATAGTGTTCGCAACATTTACATCTCAGCAACTCCATATATAAGGTTTTGAACAAAATAATTCATTATATCTACTCTAGAATAACAACAAAATAAAATAATCATGCAAAATATAGCCAATTTTTATACCGCTCTTGTATTTTTACAGAACCTGTCAAACACCTTAGTTTTCCCAATAGACTTACACACACAGTTAAGAGCACGGTCATGCAAAATTAAAATTGATGCCATCAGCATATAAAAGGTTATTTGATTTAAGTATTATTAATTATTAATTAATTGCCGCCTCCTAAGGTATATATCTAAGCAATAATCCCAAGATTTGAATTACTTAATTTTTTTAATTATGTAAATATCTTGATTTCTTCACTTCTTTGAGTGCCCAAGGGGGATGGTGGGTCCTTAGGGACCCAACCTAATTATTCTAATGATCCGATTTTTTTTTTTTGTATCAGGAGAAGCGTATAATCAAGACAATTAGCAAAAAACTTGAAAAATTTGATTGCGTACCGAGAAATCGCCAAAAAATCAAATGTTGGGCACTAAAGGGGGGTATGGGTCTGCATTTGTTAAATAATTTGTTCCATTTACGTAAATGAGATAATGCAATGTCTTATTGTGTACATTGTCATCTACAAAATAGCTTTTTATTTATAATTCGATCGCAAGCGGACATTCGGTTCCCGAGATTGGGTTGATCGCAGTGAAGCAGTGTACGCTCAAATGTGCCTAAACGGCCCCCAAAGCAGTAGTCTCCTATACTTTATCATGTGAAAAAATTTAAATTGGGGTATATTTAAGATATTTTAAATCTATTATTTATACGGGCCATTTAACGCATTTATTTGGGGTAAGTCCGAAGTAAATAAATACTTATATTTATTTTGTCCCCATAAATTTAAAGTAATTAAATTTACTGGGTAAGTTATTTTTTATGATTTTATGTTTTCTCACCCTGCGATATTAAGAAAAATTTTTTAAAATTATTACAGGTCACATGGATGCACACCGATTTAGATGATTCTTTTATTAATAATTATGATAATTCAGTATAATTGAATTTTACAAACAAAATCCACATTTCACATCAAAGCGGCCCCGATTTTGTCTAATTTTCGGGTCTTAACAACTCTTTCGTTAAAATGCGCAAACATCCAAAACGACAACGAACGTAACTAGAGACGCTACATGTTAATGGCACATGAATTTGGTACACATATTGAGCACATATATGGCTGTGAACCATGAAGGCCGCTTTTCAAATTGGCGTCCAACTTCAAATTACGCCATGGAATTACTTGATTGGGCGATTGCGTTGCCATGGCAACGGTATCAAAAATCCGGCCTCATGGTCAACTTGCGTATTATCCCCGGCACATGCCACCCAAGTTTCGTCCCAGTAGCTTGTTAAGTTATTGAAGTTCGTTCGTTCTTTATTGTTTAGCCAATCAGATGCCTTACGTGGTTACCATGGACAACCAGAGAAAAATTGACATGAATTTTAGAACTAACCACTGTGTGACATGGCTACAATATGATTGTACCATGTATATCCCACTATTTAGGAAAATTAAGAAAAATCACTTCAAGTTCACTGCTTCAGACCCCATAACCCCTCCCTTAAGTGTTAAATCCGTACTGGATTAACGTTTTAAATTGTTATTTCAGCAATATAAATGTTTATATAAATTATGTCCTCTCTATTAATGAGTCAACATTTACCGGAAAAGTCCTTTCCGTAAAATGGTTTTTTTTCATTTTCCGGGTGGGATCATTTCGTGCGAAACGCATACACCAAGGGGTCCGAGTGCACAAAGCCATATACACTTAAGTGCTAATGTTTTTATCGTATACATACATTCAGGCATGAAGCGAATGGTCCTGTTTCAGCCCCAAGAATTAGCAATGATTTAGTTTCATTTTTGAAGTTTTTTAAGATTAAGTCATAAATAGGCAACATAATATTGTAAGTAGTCCTAAGTAACATGATATAAAAATATACGTGTTCGTGTGCAATAACTGGTGGGTGTAAAGCAAATAGAATGAACCAGAAAGATCTTTCAGAAGAGCTCAGAAATGCGGGGAAACTTCTGGAATGTACCTGGACCTTAGTGATTTCATTAGAATGTGCCACTGAACTTCTCTGAATCATAGGAGGCGCCCTTCTGCATAATTACCAACATTCAGTGAGAGCTGCTATGAAAGTCCTAAATCTATCGTCATGTGGGATAATAGAGGCATTTCCAGATTATGAGGTAATGGACTTTATTTAGCAATGACTCATATGAGAGGGCCAATCCTTTCTAGTATTGTTTGAGAGGATATAGAAAGAGCCTGGTGAGAGAAGATGAGTCAGAGGTACATACCATCTGCTCCAAGTTATTAGCAAAGTTTCCAAGCATAGTGACATTCAGTTGTTCCAAGTTTGTGACAGTGACAGTAAACTTGCGTCTTCCTATATAGACATTGTCATAGTAGTCCACAGCTCCATCAGTTTCGTCCGATTGTGTAGCCGTGTTCGGTTTTCCGTATTTCGTTCGGGTGGCCTCTGAGTTATCCACGGATAAACAAGCTACAGCACTTTTGGACTTTTATATTTACGAGTCGGCCTCCAAGCTTCGGGAGTCATTAGGAGCTGGTTTTTTCTTCAGTACGGGACAGTCGTCCGTGGCCACGTCCCACTATTTGGAAATGGAGTTTGTGCGCTAAGTATTCTCCATGACTCTTTTGCAAGTTTGGCATCTTAATTGTAATCGTGCTGCAGGGCAGGCCACTCTCGCGCACACACCAGGTAGTAAGGTTTAGTAGTTCATTAATTACCAATTTATTATAGATTGAGCTTTGATTATTGAACCTAACGTGTTTGAATGGATTGATTGACCAACACAGTTAAATAAATACTTTTGTTCTAAAATTTGTAATCAAGTTCCCAGTGTATTTTCTAGTTATTCAGGAGTTTCAATCCCCGTAGTTTTTATGTGGTTTTGGCCTTGGTCACGGTGACCGTAACAATCCTCCCAGCTTAACACATCTGGTGTATAGATGGTATCAACACCAAAAACAACAAAAAAACCCTTCCACAAAACAAAAACTTATCAGCCCCCTGACTAACCTTGTCTTTCATCCCCACGTTTTTAGCACGGACTCGCATTATTACCTTTGATCACAAAAAAAATTTTTTTTTGCTGCTTGAACTCAAAATTAATCAGATAGAGAATCGTCGTCTGAATGCAGACCACGTAAGTGCCTTTTGACTAATTTACAGAAAAACATTTTTTTTGTGTTTTCTATTGCTTCTATATAGCTGGTGTGTCCATAATTATAGCAAATAATAAAATTAGGAATGTATATAATGATACAATGAAATAATTTCTCCTTCTACACGTAATCAAGTATTTAGTACAAAAAGAAGAGAACGTATGCGAAATCAGTATTCAATACACCACAATCATTGTAGTATAAACAACATATGTAGAAAGTTGATCATGCAATGACGACTAATTTCAAAGTTGCTCAATGTATTGTCTCCAATCCCCACCGTGGAGAAGTGAACCGCTTCAATCTTCGCTGCAGCCCCCCGGCAATGGGGCTCGCCACTATGGTTTTATTTACACAATACCATGTAACCTTACATCAATACATTACGTAAAGCCACCGGCTGCGTGTTTTGTTACATAACACTATTATAGTACACTATAATATTACACATTTTGTATTTTATCGATTTTTGCAAATATTTGTGTAAACAATACACAACTTTGGTAATCAGTCATTTTGAAATGTAAAAATGTACTACTTTTCTACCCCAAAATATTTTAATACTTTACCCCCCTTGTTTATTTTACCACCGTGTTTTTCTCTGTGTGCGGTAAGTCACTTGGGTATTGTTTTTTTTTTGTTCAAAAATGTCAACCTATATTATTATATTGTTGTACATATTATTTGCTTGTATTGAAGGACCGAGTGTACGACTAATTACGTCATTGTGATTGATACTAAAAAAAAAATCGAAGAAATTAAATTAAGGGATTAAGGCCTACGCCTCTTTTAATCCTTAATATCCCAACTGATAAAACACGTACCTTTTGAGTGACTTGAATGTTATTCCCTGTCGGAATATAAGTGGCCGATCTTATCATATTCGTATATATGTATTGTAAGCGTGTTACAGCCTCAATCCCTTGTCTAAAAATGAGCACAATGAGGAAAATCTGTAAAGTTCATAATTTATCATATATCACAATGTGTAAAGAGATATGATGGCCGTTTTAAAAATCAAGATGGCGACTAAACCGCAATAATATTGCTTTAATGGAATTGGGAACGGTTGTTTGTAGTTTACACCTCATTTGTGGCGATCGACTGATTATTGTTGAGTTATGCCCTACTGACCGACAACTACCCAGTCCTTAAAATTGCATTTATAGTATGTTTTTTTTTTATTCCTGTCCGTTCATTAAGTGCACCGATAGATTTCAAATATCAGGTTTCCATAGAATAATCAAAAGTACTGATTTTTGGCCCTGCTGTAGAAGCTTTCCATCAAAATATACCCACCTGAAGGATTAAGCTGAGATGTTTCTGATACAAATTGTGAATTCTAATTTCGTAAGGAGCAAATACGAAATTCGGCCTAAGCGTTAAGCGGTTAACATATAAATAAAATTATAGGAATAAGTACTTATTACCCACCCCAGGTAATTATTTATTAGAAATCTTATACGTTTCATTTATTCATCTTGTTCCTCAAAAAATCATGACATCTTGATCAAACATTTGTCTAGGTACTTAGAGTTTTGTCACTCATAACGAACTAAAATATTTACGTGGCCTAATCCTCCTTAACGTTAAAGGTGATACTCATTGAGTGAACGGCATATTAAGCTATATACCAATGGAAAGCTTATGACTTCATTATGCCAAAAATATATTTTCCAAAAACAATAATCGTATAATATAGCCGCTTAGAAACCAAATATAACCAGGTTATATTTCGTTACGATTTTACGCCCAAAACTACGCCCACGCTTTCCTTCTCCGACCTTGGCAAATTCGGTGACGTAGGCGATTGGACATGTTGAACGAGTCTTGTTGTGCATGCATCTTCAAATGTAAACAAACCCCGAATCGCTGGGAAATAGACAAGTTTCTCGGGTAAAAATGCGAGTTCTTTTACCTGATGTAACTGCTTCATTTAGAAAAAATTTTTTAGTTTCATAAAATGTATCATTGTATGAAAAAAAGAACGAAACAAGAGTTTGATTTGAGCACGAAAACACTGAAACTAGAAGTTTATTTTGAGTAAGGAAGTATGATATGACTTCGCTTCAACTTTTCGTCAACGTAATTTTTGGCTCGTCGCCGTACTAGGCGTGCCTGGGCTTGAATGTCACACTTGTCAATTGTCGACCCTTTACATATATAATTATTTGCGCTAACATTTTTGCAAGAGCGCTCTTGTGTGTGCATGTATTGTTTTCGCCCATAAGTTTTTGTCATCAGTACTACTATATTACGATTTGTCACGACTGGGGCGAACCTGTTAACAAAATAAGAACTGCAAACTACCCCCCCCCCTCCCGGCTACCCCCCCCCCCACGCCGTAATTGTAAAACACGAGGAATCCCCGGGTGACGCAATTAGGAAAATCTATTAGAAAACACCCACGTCTTAAGAAATCTAATTACGTTGTGATTTGTTCTGAGAAGTATTCTGCGATTACAATACAAATAATGGTAGAGAAACATGGATTTTGTCAAGCGAAGGTTTAATACAGCATGCTTTTCTCATAGAAACAGAAAGGAATTTGTCACAGTAGGTTTCGGAGGCCTGGATTAATTTCTTGTGGTGTCTATCAGGGGCGGAACCTGGATTTGAAAAACGTCAAAGTACGGGGGACTGAAAGGCTAAACTTGTCCAAAAGGGGCTGATTTTGCCGATTTTGTCCAGAATTACCGGGAGGCGCGTGCCCCCTCCGCCCCTCCCTAGATCCGCGCCTGTCTATGCACGTGCACGCAGCTGTTATGTTAATTAGGTGTTTGCCTAATTATAACTATAGTCAAGTGTGTCAAGGGAGCTGAGTGGAATGTTGCTCTGAATAAAGAACAAAAGAATGTTGATATTGGGATTCAATGTATACAAATACAATACCAGTGGCTTTCCGACGGATTTTGCATGATGCGATCAAGCCGCGAAATAATAAAATATTGCTATTCTTGGCTTAAGTTTTATGTCGTGATAAGGCCGGTCTTTAGTATGGAAACAGTGAAAACAAATATATAAACCATATATTGATATACTCAGAATTTTATTAAACTTGAGTGGAAGCTTACTTGTATTACTATAATTGCACACGATTACAGTATTTCGCAAGTGAGAGTCTGGTGGAGCACGCTGCGTCTTTCGGTGGTTGCAGTAATACCGCAAAGTAAGGCGTCATGTGTATAAAATCCGACTGAACCGCCTTCTTTGGTGACTGAGTGGGATAGAGCCATCAAATCTACCAGATACTTCAACAGACTGTTAACTGTATTGCTCATAATTCTGATTTACTTGAGCAAATTTTAGAGAAAATAATGGTAGGTCTTCGAAAGCGCAGCAACGACCTGTGCAAGTGAATGGGGTTTGTTTACTTGCATCGATGATTGTCCAATCGGTGACGTCACCATCTCACAGTTCCCAAGTCAATATTATTGACTTTCGCTGAAGTGATGTTGCTAGAAAGACGATTTTCATTTTGGCGCCTGTAACCAAATCGTGAGTAGCATAAATATGACACAGTTACATATAACATCGCGATAAAATAAGCTTTCCATTGGTATATAGCTTAATATATGCCATCCACTCAATGCGTATCACCTGTAAAGGGACATAATGGCATGAAAAAAAATGACATAATGAAAAGGACCATTACTGAAATCACTTCCACGAGTTTAAAACAATTTGGATGTTTACATTCTGTAAAAACAGTAAAAACAGGAAGAGTTCCGGGGTGAGGGGTGGTGGGTGGCAGTTTTGTGGCAATTTCTGGAACGAAAGCCAGGTGGTTCACATCCCTGACAAATGAGGTGTCAAAATACGCGTAGATAAATACCGCTTTATCACACACACACCAATTTTTGTCCTGTGAATGCAACAAAGTCGTAACTGACATTTTTGGCGAAATTGAGTTATTTATATATATGAAAAAGTAGTTCATTACGCTTAATTTGATATACATTTCAGGTGACAGTCTCAATTTATTGCAGAGTTATAGGCCTAAATAAATAAATAGGCCTATTTAGGTGTAGATACGACTTTGTTGCACTCAAATTGAATTTCTGTCCCCGTCCTTCGGAGATGACGTTTATCGCAAGCCATAAAGGCCATAACGTATTGCCGCAACGCGTTGCGACATTTCGGCAACGCGTTGCGCCATTTCGGCAACGCGTTGCGAGAAAGTAGCAACGCGTTGAGGCGTCGGCCAATTAGAAAGACGAATTTCTGTGACGTATTTCAAAAATTAGACCCACAACGCGTTGCAAAGTATCTAGCAACGCGTTGTGGAAACTCACAACGCGTTGCAAGCCTCCACAACGCGTTGCGACCTTCACAACGCGTTGCGACCTCACAACGCGTTGCGAAGGTTCACAAGCCATAAGGGTCATAACGTATTGCCGCAACGCGTTGTGAGAAAGTAGCAACGCGTTTCGACATTTTGGCAACGCGTTTTCTGTGACGTATTTCAAAAAATAAATCCACAACGCGTTGCGGCAATACGTTATGACCCTTATGACTTCACAACGCGTTGCGACCTTCACAACGCGTTGCGACCTTCACAACGCGTTGTGAAGCTTGCAACGCGTTGTGAAGGCAATAAGGGTCATAACGTATTGCCGCAACGCGTTGTGAAGGTTTGCAACGCGTTGTGAAGGTCGCAACGCGTTGTGAGATTTATATTTTTTGAAATACGTCACAGAATTCATGATTTTAATTGGCCGACACCGCAACGCGTTGCAGAAATGTCGCAAGCGTGCTGAAATGTCGCAACGCGTTGCCGAAATGTCGCAACGCGTTGTGACTTCCTCACAACGCGTTGCGACAATACGTTTATGACCCTTATGGCTTGTGGACCTTAGCACGGCGTTGTTGAAGCTTGCAACGCGTTGTGAAGCTCGCAACGCGTTGTGAAGGTTTGCAACGCGTTGCAAAGTATCTAGCAACGCGTTGTGGTCTATTTTTTGAAATACGTCACAGAAATTTAATGATCTTGATTGGCCGACGTCGCAACGCGTTGCTGAAATATCGCAACGCGTTGCTACTTTCTCGCAACGCGTTGCAGCATACGTTATGGCCTTTATGGCTTGCCATAGACGTTAAGCCGTCTGCCCCGTATACAGAGAATCAGAACTGTACATGCACATCACCGCCAGTGTCGAGTAAGAGTAGGGTGAAACCCCTAACTGTTCCCAATCCGCCTCCAGCTTCAAAAACGGGCAATTTCAGGAGCGTCCGTATCATTGATACACGCGGCCCCGGACACCACCACAAGCCATCATCCACCAATGAAATGACTTGTGGGAAGTGCTACGAACACGGAGAAGACTTATATGGCAGATTTTACCCAGCTGATTACCCGAGCATTTGAACTCGATCAGTTCGTTGTTTATACGTCTTCGATTTGCCCGAGGTACGCACGTATTGTGTCTACGCGCTGTAGCTGTGTTATATATCTCATTATCACACGGCTATGATATAGATAATCAATGAGCTAGATGGCGTTCGTGAAAATAACCAGCTTGAGCGCTTGACTTTGTTAACATCGTCGAGCGGGGTGCCGGAGCCGCGAGACCGATGTTAACCACGTCAAGCGCGAAAGCTTGTTATTTTGTACGAACGCCATCATAGCACATTGATTGTTACATACACTTAGAGTATAATATAAAAATAACATTTTAAACAATTATTTTTGGTTAAAACAAACATGCGAATTGGATTGATAACGACATAATTTGTCGCAATTTAAATTTAACATATTTAAAAAAAAAAACACTTTGCCTTGTCACCGTCCCTATTGACGAGCGTTACCCAAATTCAAATGGGTTTAATATATTGCCGGGCCATTAACCCTCGAGTGACTAAAGCTATTAAGTATTAAAGCTATAACTTGCCAATCGGTTAATTGATTAGTGCTTTGCTAAATACGAAGCAAATATTCATTTAATTAGTTTATCACTTGGAGTAAAATTTGAATGAATTAAACACCCCACGCCTATCCGAATAAAGACTATTAACCCTATCCATCCTTGAACATATTGATTATTTCGTGCAGAAATTACAAGGCGTTATCAGTGTTTTACCACTACATTATTTAGCCCTATTGAGGGGCAATTGCATAGGGTTGAAGATGAATAAAACAAATAATATACCAATCTTGATCTGGTGACTGTCGCTGTATTATTATATTTTCTTAAAATTATGTACGTATCTTCTGTGTATTAGCAAGTACAGTGCTCAATCAGGTAAGCGCTCGACTCCAGTGTAGGCTCATCCATGCGTATAGGCGTGCGTTCGAGCCCTGTGAGATTCAGCTATCCCTGGACAAGAAATTAACCGTTTGGTTGTCTCGATTTACCCATGCGATATTTGGGGAGCTGGTCCCGGCTGCGATGGTTATCTCGATGTATGTTTGCTGATAAGGGAAATCGCTGACCCTATCTTGCTGCATCCCTTGAATGATGCTAAATGGTAATGGTATGGTTGGGCCACAGTGATCAGCGGCCATTTGTGAAAGCGCTTAGAGGCCGATAGCATAAGGCGCTATATAAATCTCTGCTATTATTATTATTATTATTGGTGATGCGGCCATTTGTGGAAGCAGCATTTGATTTCAAATGGAAAACACGGCGTCGGATGGGGAGCTTCTGCAAGCTTGATCCCAAGAGGTTGAAGCTGACTTAGTCTGTTTTTTTTTGGGGGGTACCCTCTATATTTAACCAGTGTTTGGTTGTCAATCTTATGTTCATGGAGTGGTTTTTGTTATTTGTTTTAATTTTTGTCTTTTTTTGCAATTACCGTAAAGGAATTGCAGTTCCTGCTACACATTTTAAATACAGTATGAAAATCAAATATCTGAATTTATCATATATTTGCTGTTGTAAAAATAATAAATGGTGTCATTCCATATGAGAAATGTTTTGATGTAAAGAGCCATCAATTTTTAAAGTTTATTTCAGGTAGCATACGCTCAATGTTTTTACATACATAGGTTGCATATTTTTGACACCATAGAATTTGTACCTTAAGTTTGCATCAGTATTATACAATCGCGGCCGCTGTATTTATTGTCAGGACATTTTATTCTTTTTCTAGAACCAAAATTACCGTGACCCGCGTTTTTAGTTGTGACCCCGACTTTCGAGTGTGTGCGCATTTATTAACAATAACAAGCGCTAGAGCTGTTATTAAAATACACACCTCGGTAGCCTTCTCGAACCAGATTCGTAGTAGATAACGCACGGGACAACAATAGATAACAACAAAAGACGCTAGCACGAGAAGTGTATGTTAAAGGAACTCAAGAAAGAGTGGATCGTAGTTTACGAAATTCAGAGGGCTGAAGCCCGAATGGAATTTTGTAACTATGAATCCTCTCTTTCGAGAGGTTTCCCTGACTTAAACCATTGCTCACAATGTAAAATCAATGTCCGTAACAACCCATCAATAACTGTGAATCGTAATTTTGCATTTTATTTACTCATCCATTCATCTGAAAGAGTTGAAAGCTGTTATTTGGCACGATAAGATTAACTATCGATCTCCTCTTCGAGTCCACATCAGTACATGTAAGGATTGCAGTTAATACTGAAGTCTTTGCTATATGCACATGTGCGTGTCTTGAAGTCTTAGGTACCCATACAGTGAACACGCCTGATGGATACAAGTAATACGGGACAAGATTTAATTAATTGTATCCATTCAACGGGTATGCACTTGGATTACAACCATATTTTCGATTGCACTTGCCAGGGAAGAATGGATTTAGGATTACTCATACCTGGGAATATATTAAGGCAACGATCTTTAGCCATATAACCAGATATCCAAGCTAACTGCAGAATCATACACATGGACACATATTTACCGACCGACTCATGAGAGTTTATACAGGACAAAATTTAATTTTCCCCCGGAGTATTCCAAGGATTACAACAATGGTACACTTGATCCAGATTTTCAGTCTATAGAAGGTGCGTTGTATTGTTTCATTTTAGACTCAAAATTGTCCGGGGAGGGTACCAACTATATGACATACGGGACGTGCCGCAATATGGGTCCCTCATTTTCAACCTTCTGTATATGGAAAAAAAGACTCCTTTTTTCATGCATTTTAGTATAGTATTAGGTCCCTTTTTTTAAAATGTTATAAAATTTGTTGGAAAATGAGTCAAAATTTTTCTATCTGAGCCAAACTTTGCTAATAACGTCGACATTTTGAGAAAAATGGCATATTTGTGTTTAACTTTGGCTACAAGCTACATCTCTGGTAATAGCTATAGCTTTTTTCCCTTTCTCTCCCAAAATTAGTATAGATGGGTCACATTTGCAGACTCTCGGAGGCACGCCCCTACCCAAGCAATTTGCCCCCCCCGGGAAATTGTCTCAGCTTCAGCTTAACGCTACCATAGTTTTTAAAATTGCGATTTATGGAATTGCATTCTGATAATGTTTTTCAGTGTCTTATCGACAGTTTTAAAAAATGAGCCAAAGGCAAATACCGATAACAAATCCAGGTAGCACATGACTTTTTGACTAACAAAATAAAATGACGCTGAGGGCTTTCGTGGCAAAAGAAGCTGAGATAAACCCTTTTTGTTTTTGTTGGCCATACAATATGAAATGTTTCAAATAGAGTGGCTTTGTTTGTGTACTTCGTCAGAATATTCAACTAGGGATATTCTCCTCAGCCGACCCTACATTTGTGTAACCCCCTCTGGGCATCCCCCTAAAACTTGTGAAGAACCCTACTTGTTTACATATAATGCCCGTCCCGCCTCAATTTGTTTGTTTTGACATCGCACTAATCATAATCATTGGATCTACAAATGAGTGAAAAAATCAATATTACTCACTCGATTGACATGTAAAACTGCATTACAATTCTAAACGATATTTATTAACACGAGGCCTAAACAATAACCGACTTTAACATGATACATTAAAGTGAAAACAAGAATTAATAATCCGCATTTTATAAGAAATTAGTCGCTAAAGTTCCATCAGTGAAATTCAAGCATAGGCTTAAAAATTTTAATCCTATACATAGAATTTTAAAGATTGAAATAAGAAACAAAAACAATCAAAAAATTATATATATTTTAGGCCCCAAAACAAAGAAAACAAAAGTATGTTCATTTTAAAAAAAAAAAAATACCTGACAAAGATACCAGGCCTGAAATAAGTTGAAGTCAATTATGAAATGCATGACATAGATCAACCAGGATCATAAGACCAAATAGTGAAATTTTTAAAATCAACATGTTTTAACACTTGAGTGCTAAAGTTTTAAAAAAACAACACTGTACAAAAATATAAAATCAACAAAACTTCAGAACAAAATAACTCTATTCCCAAGTTTTATTTTCACATGATTTCTGTTTATGTAATTTTGTTGACCCTTTTATATTCGTTAACATGTCATTCTATTTACTAAATCGTGAGATCATTTTCTACGACTCTTCTGTTAATCTGTTAATGTGTGAAGTTAAATTCCCCGCGGTTTCGTAGATACGAATCCACGCTTAACCGTAGAATTCGTAGTACGAATCGACAACTAGACATGGTAACAGAAGATTCGTAGAAATTAGAACACGGTTTAGTAAATTAGTGACGTCAACTGCAATGGTTAGAACCAATATAACAGCATAAGGAGTCGTCTAAGATTTTCATTCAATTATCGCTTATGTTCAAAGCAATTGATAGCCCTAGGAGATGATTAGAATGTTGTAATGATTTCGATGTATATTAATGGCCATGGTGAGATGACAAAGAAGTTATTTTTTGGGGATGTTATTTGTTACTATTGCTTTGGAAATCCTTTAGAAAACAAAACAAAAAATCTTTGAAGAAGTAATGAGTTGCGTGTAAACTAAAAATAAAGTGAGCTCTTTGTAATAATTGGTTGCTATGGTATAGGAGTCTTTTCAGTAGTGGAAATTTTAACGGTATCGGCTATTATTGTAACAAGCCATTACTAATTCCATTTTGATTGATTGGCGGATATATTGCAGCACCTATAGAAAATTTATAAGATTACTGTTACTGTAAATTATTTTGTGTTACATGTAAATGATCCATGACGATGAAACAATTGCTTGAAATTTCATTATCTAAGGGTTATTTTATTTAACACGGTTTTCAGTTTGCACTGACATACTATGATATACGCTAATGGTCCATACAAAAGGATCGATGAAGTTTGATGAAGCGGTTAGAGGGAGAAATTGGTTGGAACTTGTACAAATGGGGTGCCCATCAGGAATAATAGAATAATATATACGGAGAAATTGTAAGACGGCGAGACGTTACAGGTTGCACCATAAAATTAGATTTAGTTCAACTAGCTCGAAAGCTATAGTTTCAATAAGTGATCGAACCGGTGGTGAAAGGGACCTCGGTCTCCTAGTAAAGTGTTGTAGTTTGCCGTAAAAATTACGAAAAAAGTTTCGTAATTTCGTAATTAAAAAAGCCTGTATATCCTTCTTTACAACTTAACCCTTCGTCTACCGAAGGGGGGGGGGAGGTGGGGGGGGGGTTACCCCCCCCCCCCTTCGGTGTTCCCCAGGGTTGCTAAAAACCCTTTTTGGTGCAAATTATTTAATTTAATTGTCAATTGAATTTCCGCTCTTTTATCCAAAAAACAAACATCTTCCGGGGTATAGGTAAGATACAGGGTGATTCCCAAAGTGATGGATGGGTGGGGGGGGGGTATACACCCCCCTCCGGAGAGAAGTACAACTGCCTAACACAACACAGGAACATTTTAAAAACCCCAGACACTTGATTTTGGTACCAATAGATAGTTATGGTCATCCTCTTTCCATTGATACAAAAAGAGTACCAAATGCCTAGCATTACCTCACAATGAACGTCATAAAGTTCGCATGTCAGCAAAAAATGCCATTTCCATAGACACACCAGTGGAAAAATTCAAATTTTTTCGCTAAAAAGGGTAGGAAAAGCAGTTTTCATGCGCGTTTTGACTATAATTGATGGAATGACTATTTATATAATGACAGAATGTAGAGCTATAATAATGGTTTGAGTCGCTAAAATTGCCGAAAACGTCAATTTTCCACCATCTATTCGTATTTTCGTACTTTCCTCAAACTATGACGTCATGGTGACGTAGTAATGGGGGTTAGTAACTTATTTTGGTACCAATGGAAAGAGAAGAAGAAACTCTAACTATCCTTTGGTGCCAAATTTACAGGAATCGGGTTGTTCAGTAACGAAAATCACCGGGGGTGGAACCCCCCCCCCCCTTCGGGAGTTTTGTACAAAAATGGCTCAGGTAGACGAGGGTTAAGCAAACATTTGAGCGAAATAATTAATCTATTGTATGTTCAAAACTGTCAATGGGGTTTGGTAACAATTTAGAAAATGGGGTAAGGGGTGTAAGTAAATATACTCTATACCAACATCAACAGTCAGTTTAATGATGGGTGGTTGTCTGAAACCTTCACTATAAAGAGCATTCGACAAGGTTGTCCGTTGTCAGGCTCGGTTATTATCATAGCCACGAATGTTATCAGCAAATATAAAAAACAACTGAAAAATTTATGGTATTAAAATTGATAATTCAGAAATCAAGATCGTCCAACTAGCAGACGACACAAACTATTTTTGTAGACAATGTAAAATTTCCCATTCCGGATGTGTTGACACTATAAATCAATTTTAGTTGGCTGTGTATGGTATTGACCATTAAACGAACAAAAGAAGGTTTATGGTTAGTTAAGGATAAGTTAAGACGTGGAATGAAATCAAACGGTCTAGTGGCCCTATTAAGAGTCCTGGTACTTATTTCAGTCCGTAATATGAAAGAAGAGCTGAAGAACTAAAATTGGTTCTAGCAGGCTTGGATAAATTAAAGCAAACGCTTGGTCGTGGAAATCACGAAACTAACTTATTTTGGAAAAAATAAATATATTAAATCTCTTGGTATGTCCACAGTGCTCTACATGCCTACAAATCAACATGTTCCAGGCTATGTCATTAAAAGCTAACAAAATTTTATTTCAATTTTTGTGGATGGGACTTAAAAAAAAGAAAGAATTAAAAAGAAAAACAATAACAGGCTATCTGGAATATGGAGGCCTCTTAAGATGGTCGAACGTTGAAAATCAATACGTGCCCTTAAATAAATGGATTGTAGAATTAAGCAACCACTAAAAATGGGTCTGTGGTGGACGAATGGCTAATTTTTGTTTGATAAAGTAGGTGGCTTATCATTAGTACTTAAATTAAACTGTAAATCAAATGATTTGAAACAAGAACGTAACAAAATATCGGATTTTTACCATGCGTATTGAAGCGTGTCTTATTTTAGCAACAACAAAACCCTTCTCAGTTACAGATCAAGATATTACGGACCAAGTTTTCTGGGGAAAATAGCGATTTTAAATTTCATGGGGAAATATTGTTGAGAAGTGGATCAATGCCGACATCATATACGTTTCCGATATTGTTGTTCGCAATAGATTTATTAATTTAAAAAAAAAAAAAAAAAAAAAAAAAAAAAAAAAAAATATATTTAATTAGAAAAAAATAAAAGGAAAGCACTCCAGGTCAATGGAAAAAACGTTCATTTATGATGCGTTCCATTGTAATTAAACCATTTCCAGACCAGAGACACTGGAAGGAGAAACAATTATGAGAAATAGAACAAACTCTGTTTTAAAATACAAAATAGATGGAGTAATAAGATTGGGCAATTTGAATATAACATGCGTAAATCTTAGCACCATGTAAGTACAACCTTTAAGTGGAATTATTGACTCTAATATTTGTAACACCTGCAATGTAATGGAAGATTACACATTTCTTTATAAACTGTAAGATCATTGAAATATTTTGAACGTTGGAATGAACTTTATCTCATTATTAACCTTTGATAGACATAGACCATGAAATTGTTAATTTTATGGTTACGCTTTACATAATAACAAAACGACTTTGTAAATGGTTGATTATTCTCGTCACATACGCAGTGTATAACGCCAAATTATGTATAATCAGGCGAAAAAGGTCGGAACTGCTTTCCATATATTTACACGGAGTAGACAATTTCATGAATACAAAAAACACGTGAGAAAAAATGAGATTAACTTAAAAGATGAAGATTTGGATAAGCTTATTACCTACCTAAACATTTTTAACATAGCAAATGGACTGATCCTTAGACATAACGTGATCTGTTTTACCTCAAGATAATCAAATAGAATGTTTGCTATACAAAATGTGAACTTCAACTCGTAATATGGGACTATTATATTTCTTTAAGCTGTGTTTAAAAATGAACAAATAAATAGACAGAATCTTCTCATATGAAAATGTGAATTGAAATATGTAATGTGAGACTATCATATTTCTCTAACCGTGTGTGAAAATGAAATATGTAAGTCAAGTATGTAAGAGTAATTACAATCCCACATATAGTTGTGTATATAGATTATCAGTAAAAGATTGGTAAAAGAGGTTATAATATCACAAGTGAAATAAAATGGTGTTTTGCCACCTCATAGGGTTAAAATAGAAAAAAAAGTTCACACTGTAGCTGGCTGCAAATTTGTCCAAAATGTAATTCGAAGCAGGACATTTGCTTCACGAAGATTTCCGTCAAACGTTTTCAGGTGCCCCATTTAATGTTTGTGTTTGTTAGTTATTTTGGTTTGTTTTTGGTTTTTGTTTTGTTTTTTTTGTTTTGTTTTGGGCAATATTCTCTTTTACAAAACCCCAAATGGTCCACTTTCCCATTCCTTTGGTTTTTTTTTACACGACTCAAATTATTCGATCACGCAGTTGACGGAAAAGATCGTGTATCTCAATTGTGCATTGAGCACGGTTGCGTTTCGCAGAATACAATTAAGCCTTTTTCACCATAATATGGAGATATGTTTTGAAGTGGAGGTAACTTTAAGAATACTTTTCTATTATTCAGACATTGAAGATCCAGTTATTTTGTAACATGCCTAATGATGTTGTAGTAACACTGGCACGGCTCCGCAACTGCCATTGTGACCTGGACGCCACCGAGTGCTGCAATAATGCCGATTCCCAAACTCTGACACAAAGTCATTATCCCGGAGCCTCGTTTCCACTTGGTGTACAAACAGTGAACTATACATCTACTGATCCATCAGGGAATGCCGCACAAAAATATTTACTGTGACCGTGATAGGTATGATTTTTTTTTTTCAATTTTGGGTCTTAGTTTTTTTTACCATTACGAAAGTAACGAGCCCACTGCCCCATTGGTTATACGTCCCACAGCAAAGCGAAGCTTAGAAATAAAGGTGGTATTCAGTGGGCACGAACCGTTTTCCTTGCTTTTCGGTTTTTTAAGAAAGATAAGCATTTGAAAATAATATTATGGAATATACCCTATCTACATTACTGTTTTAAACACTTCTCTGTTCTAAATGTTTTCAGACCTTGAAAATCCAGGTGATCTTTTCAACTGCATGACTCTCATTTTCCAAACTGCTTACTCGAACTCGTGATAGTTAGATCCTCTTCTTCTACTTTCTCTTCTCTTCTCTTCTCTGTACTTCTCTCTCCATGACTATTCATATTAAATATTCAAGTTTTGCTTAATAACAGGAGAGATGGCTGATAACGGGTATAATTTTTGACTGAATTTGGATTTATACGTTTATAAGACTTCTCAATTTTAAACGTTTTCAGACATTGAAAATCCCGTTATTTTTAACATGCCTTGTGATACGGTAGTAAACACTGACAACGATTCCGCATTTGCCATTGTGAACTGGACACTACCAAGTGCTGCAGATAATTCCGATTCGCAAACTCTGGCATCAAGTCATTATCCCGGAGACTCGTTTCCAATTGGTGTTACAGCAGTAAACTATACAACCGCTGATCCATCAGGGAATTTAGTTACAAATATGTTTTGCTGTGACCGTGATAGGTAGGATACTTGCAATTGGATATTTGCATATCTCCCTCCTCTCTCGCTCTCTCCCTGCAAAGCTATTCATCATAAATATTCAAGTGTCTGTTTACTAAGTGTTTGATTAACAACACCAACGAGGAGATTGAATAATGAACTAAACGCGACATTTCTTAACGTCCCTGCGATGAAAGAGAATAGGAGTAGGAAGAGAAAGATGAGAGAGGAGAGAGAGGGAGGGAGGGAGGGAGTGAATGAGGAGAGAGGAGAGAAGAGAGAGAGGGGGGGATGTGGTTCCTGATATCACGTCCACGGAGTTGTTTTTTTTTTTTATTTGGCGTTTTCGTCTGAAACGATAACAAATACCTTAGTCTCCTCACTTGATTTTACTCAATTTAAAATAGCATCATCTTCAACGTTATAATATAAGTTTGTTGTCGTTAGTTATCGTAGTTAATGTTTGCTTGTTTTTTTCTGTTTGTTTTTGTTTTGTTTTTGTTTTCCAACACGAAACGATTATTTTTATAAGCACTTTTCTATTTTAAAATTTTTGAGACATTGGAAAATCCCGTTATTTTTAACATGCCTGGTGATACGGTAGTAAACACTGACAGCCGTGCCCCATCTGCCATTGTGACCTGGACGCCACCGGACGCTACAGATAATTCTGATTCGCAAACTCTGGCATCAAGTCATTATCCGGAGACTCGTTTCCATTGGTGTTGACAGCGGGTGAACTATACATCCACTGATCATCAGGGAATTCCATTACAATAATGTGTTAATGTAACCGTGAGAGGTTAGGATCTTGCCATATCGTCTTCCTCTCTCCTTTCTCCCAGGCTTCTAGTTCTATCATTTGTCATTATATAGGAAAAACGCGTCCATAATTTTAGCACCCCATCCCCCCCCCAAAAAAAATTAAGACGGGTAACATGTTTTAAAATTCTAATTTCGCAAAGCCAGTCCATCAAGCATCTAATCCATTCGACGGTTTATTTGTGCAGGGATAAAAGAAGAGAGAAGAAAAGAGAAGAATATTATCCATAGTAATATTTACAATAAAAAAAAAAAAAACTTTTCATTTACCATTCTCTCCGTTCATGTTAGACGCTGAAAATCCGGTTATTAATGGTATGCCTGCTAATATCATAAAGATCAATTGGCAGAAACGAATGCTGCACGCCTCCTGTAAATTGGGCCCCACCTACATCAACGCCAATTCTGGTTTCCAAACTCTGAAGTCAAGTCATAATCCTGGAGATGGATTTCCGTGTTGATGTTGCCAACATGACATATACATCGACTGCTCCTATCTGACGAAACACCATTTCCGAGACCTTTACTGTGCAGAGTATGTTGTGTTATTTATCCATGCCCCTGTATCGTTAAAATTGCCTGGTTGGTTGGTTTTGTTTGTTCGTTGTTGTTTTTTTTGTGTTTTGAGTCCCATTGACCGTTTCATAAAACGTACGTATGTTACATAAAACGGCTGTACAATATTAAAGGTGCTTTTCCGATTTAGTGTATTTTTACTTCTCTACTAAAGAAAAAGGAGAGTTATGAGAGCCCTGGTACTTGTACTACACCCGTCAAGTAACCGTTTGAAACAAAACTTGCGGTTTTGCCGGTAGAAGCAATAATGCATTTTACAAAGCCCTATTCAATACTGTGGTAATATTGATGGTTAACCAACCACTAAAACGGCGGTTTATTGTTTATATCGTGGGAATAAAATGGATTGAGGGCTCAAATTTCAGGACCACATTAGCAAAATAGCCCCCCCCCCTACGGCATTTCATCTGATATCAAAATCGATTACTACTTCCGGGAAATCGGGGGGGGGGGGGGGTCCGACCCGACACGCACCTCTAAAGTTTCATTCTTAACACAGACACCTGAAGGCGGAATCGTCTACTAAAAAACTGAAAACCATATAAGCAATTCCAGCGTTGTGCAAGAATAACCGTATGACGTGACCTTCGTCGGGTCATGTTTTTAGTTATTCTTATATTCGCCGTTTTTGTTCACGCAAACTACATATCAAATGTTCCCTCAAAAGTGCATCTGCATAAGAACAACGTTAGTTGAGATCTCAGTCTGACTCAGAGATTTCGTATATAAATTTTTTAATATATTCAAAATGTCAATTAGAACTAAGATAGCAACCTAAAATGCGCAATTCCAAAAGTTTTAGATGAACGGCTTTCGTTTTGATGCAGTGACATTATGTGTAATAACAGTGCCATAGGGTAATGTGTATCACAAAATTTTCCGGATCCGATTTTTAAACAAAGTTGTGAACTTCTATATGAAGGACTTCGATTTGGCTTACTTATTTCACACAGTGATGAGTAGATGGACAACATTATTTACATGCACACACCAATTTTTTGACATTGAGGGCGCCCTCATCGGAAACTCTGAGTCATCCTTTAAACACGGGCCGGTACTGGTCACAATATCCCCTCTTCAATTGCGATTGCTTGTTGTCCATAGTACGAGTAGTTGGACATAGTTTACAGAGAGGTGTGGCAATATCGCTTACTCAAGGTAATGCCTATCCTTGATCAAGACTTGCCTGCTAAGAACCGACAAACTTGTTATTTTTCACCTGACTGGCATAATTCACATTTATTCTCAACTATTTTGACATTGTGTTTTCAGGTTGTTGAAATCAGTGCTTTTGCATTTTTAGGGTTCCTCTGTCTAGAAAAGATTAATTAAACACAACAAAATTGGTACACTGCCTGGTCTGTTGTGTTGCACCTGGCTGGATCCAGATCCTACTAGTCTTAGGTAATACAAACCACAACATCTGTTTTGGTCCATGTGCAGTAGTTTGATATTCAGAGCGCAGCCTTATTATATTATTTAGGTTTTTAACGGGGGATGACCCGATTTAAGGTTAAAAGTTTTCAGCTTAATATATTGGCCTTCACTCCAAAACCCCATCTGTTAAAAGTTTCGCGCCGATATTTCACCTTTTGATGCGAGAGCCGCAAAACTTGTTTTTTTGCAAGCCCCATATAGTCCAAGAGCATTATATCATAAGGCTAAAACGCTGAAATAGCTCTAACAAGCTGAATTTTTCAGGATAGGTCCAGGATAGGATAGAAAACCATACTAAAAGTCCCCGAAAATCCTCCTGGAGCTCTCTCCAAAATGCAAGATGGCGGTCAAAATGGCGCCCATTTTTCCAATTTTTCGTATCTTTGCAACCAACAAGTTGGAAATACCAAGAAAGTGTCTGGACATATGTTTTAAGGCACACGGAATGCAATGAAGTCATTATTTTGGAGAGTTCAAAACTTACCAAGTACCCAAAATCAAGATGGCGTTCCAAAATTGGCCCCATTTTCCTAATTGTATCATACCTTCATATGAATTAGAAATAACGAATTAGTGTCAAACGTATTTTTAAGGCATAAAGCAATCTCCATCAAAGCATTTTATGAGTGCCCAAACTATAGCTACCAAAAAGACCACCTTTGTTATCTTTTATCCCAAATTTTACAGCAATCATATTATAAATACAATAAGAGTCTAAAATATATAATTTATGTACAGGGAATCAAAAAAATATTTAGAAAGGCCCAAAACTCCTTTGGGTTCATGCCTATTTATCTG
>JAMKCH010017834.1:0-48819 GCA_023653785.1 Ophioderma brevispina
ATCGACCTGAATGAAATTCACCAGACTTGTTGTGACGAGTATTCGCAGTATACCCCTAACCTCCTATTTCGGGTTTTTGTGGCCTCCAGCTATAGCTGGCGGACCCACTCGCAATCCGTTGTGCATGTGATGTATATGTTGTGTGTGTGGATGTGTATGTCACAAAATTGTTATTTTTTTTTAAATTGACCTCAATTGAAAAGTTGAACTTCAATTGGAACCAAATTCTGTCATAGGTGCACATGGGATTCCCTCATATTTTGATGAGGTCAGATGTCCTGTTAGAAAGGTCAAAGTCATATGAGGTCAAGGTGAAAAATTGGTCTAAAATGTAAAATTTACCTAAATTGAAACCACTTGAGTTCATGTGGAACCAAGTTTGTGTCATAGGTGCACCATCTAGCCGCTCATATGTTTATGATGTCAAGGTTCCATGGTACCAGGGTCAAGGTCTGGGGCACCGCGCAGCTTATATTCTTTGAATAATTGAGCGCTAACGCCAGAACCGCGATATTCTATTCTAGTTACCTGCGTTACTGCAAGTCATATAAGCCACAAAATATAGCCATTTCATGTTAGTTGTATTTACTGTATCCACAAATGCCAATGGTTGGTTTTGTATCTTGCAGTACAGAAGTATATTTTAAAAAGTTGTATCTATAAGACTGGTGTACTGTAAGCTCAAAAGGCCTACAGCAAAAAAAGTCAGCACTGGACCTATTATTATTTACATGTAGATAACATTGATATCTTCCCATGGCTACAAACATCCACAGGGTACTTTTCTAGACTAATTTACTGTCAGCCACAAAATAGCTCATTCTTTTTAAAGGTTCTACTTACTGTGGTCTGCAAAAAGCTAGAAGTTGAAGGGTGTTGCTGGTTGACACTTACAGGAGGGTTGTGATACATTGCACATGTAGGAACACCTAGGTTTGCAAAGGGGTGGAAAGGTTGTCCGGGAATTTTTTGGAAACTTTCCCCCGTAAACTTTCCGGGAATTTTGAAGGGCCCGTGAATATTGGGAATTTTCGGGAATTTTCATTTGGGATCTTTTAAGTTTTACACAATTTAAAGCTTTTTTCATCCCCAGGAACACTTAAAAACCATGTTTGGGCTAGGCCTTTCTTTCAGGTATTTACTGTGTTGGTGCTAATATGAACATCTTGCTACATGCCAATTAGACATTCTAGAGTGTACCTACACAATTGTAAGCGCTAACTGTAATTTAACTCACTTGAAGTAGTGGTTTCTGAATCTTGGCAAAGACTGTTTGAGCCATGATATTTCAAAACTTGTCTACATATTTAATGTCATTTTGGGTCAAGTGTAAATTGTAATTTTCAATTTTATGATACTGTAATTCTCACAAAGATTTTTTTAAAAATAATAAGGAATATTCAAAAATTATTATAAATGTAAGATTTCTAATTAGTCCTGCTTGTAAAATATATTAATGCCACTTTTTTATTTTTTTTATTTTTTTTATTTTTTTTATGTCTTGTTTTAATGCATTATATAGTAGTACGTAAATCATTACTTATCTGATAATTAGCAAGCCAATACGTACTTGACAAGATAATGGTTTACAAACCCAGTTGCAAATGAATGAAATTAAGTATAATTAGGAACAAAAATATTACAACAGGCATCAAATTTTTCAGCCAATTTCTGATTTTATATTTTGGGGAAATCCCTTTATTGGTTATATATTTATAGCCTGTTCAGTGCATTTTGGATTGATCATATGTACATAAAATCAACCCAAATGGGCTTACAAATAAAAAATTGTGGAAATTCTGTTCTTTCCAAAAATCTGAAATTAACTGGATGGCTGAATTTCCACCAAAAATGTTCATGCCTGTTACAGGAAGCAGTCAAAACCAATTTAAGTAAAGGTAAAGCTGTATTTCAAATGTCTCACTGATGTCCACACGACCGTTGAGGTGACAAAATAAAATAAAAATAACATCGCGGTCCCCGGACCACGATGTTTTGTCTGCCGTCGCGGTTTGTGAATGGGGCCAAATGGCACATGAGGTCATCCACAACATGTCGCCCCCTACAACCCCCTCCTTTCCACCAAGTTACATCATTGTAGCCCTTACAGAATCCTAAGCATGCAATATTTGAAAGTTAACATTTTGACCACAGAACACACAGCACACAAACAACGACCGAGGAATCCCTATGTGCCCTTCTGCATTCTTGAGACTACACAAAATGACCCAAACATGTATTGTTTTTTTTGTAAGAGTTGGTGGTTATTCAGTTTCTCATTTTGTTTAAAACATGCTTTGTTTTTTGCTTGTATGTTCTTTAGCATGTTCAGAGTAATATCCTCATCTGAACAAAAAGAACCTTATTTTTTTTTGCATCAATTTCAAAAGATTTTGAAAATTCCCAATCCCGAAAATTTCCTAAATTCCCAAAATTCCCGTCATTCCCAAGAATTGCAAAAAATAAAAATTTCATGAAATTTTCCGCTCTGAAAACTCCCGTGAATTTGTTGCAACTCCCCCCCTTAAAATTACCAAAAAACCCCCACCCCCGCAATTCCCTTGGTAACAGACTACACTAAGCTAGTTCATATTAGCTAGGCCTTCACCTTAAGTTTGAAAAAAAAAACATTTCTGTATAATTCTGCATGCTTCACTTTTTAAACTACTCCTGCAAATTTCAAATATTTTGGCCTTAGTCCATAAGCACAAAAGTGTTAGACCAGTTCTAAATTAGACCTGGTCTTTTACGTGTAATTTAGTCCCACCAGAAAAGACATTTTCCTTATTTTTACATGAAATTTTTTGTATTTATTTTGAAAGTTGCATAGGTCAGGATTTATTGCAACTGTGTAAGCTGATCCTGGCCACATTATGCTATTATACGGAGCTCCTAACATGGCCCTCGTTTTTTGAGACCTGGGTGCGTATTGGGAACAGTCAGGGGTTTAAACCCCCTACCTTATTCGATACTGACTGCGGATGTACATTATCAGTTGTGACTCTCTTTACACAGGACTGACGGTTTAACTTCCCCTCCGAAGGACAGGGAACTTTATGATTCATTTGCCCACTTCCAAGTGAACCATGGGAGAGAGCGGTATTCTGTATTTTAATCAATACTCTTATACGATTAAATCACAGAATTTAACACCCGAGTAAATCCCCACAAG
This sequence comes from Ophioderma brevispina, assembly GCA_023653785.1. NCBI lineage: Eukaryota > Metazoa > Echinodermata > Ophiuroidea > Amphilepidida > Ophiodermatidae > Ophioderma > Ophioderma brevispina. Next base: position 3,173 of record JAMKCH010017834.1, read on the forward strand.
TGACCCCACCGGGATTCGAACCCTGGATTTTTGTTTTGGTATATTTGCGTCACAGGCAAGCACCCTAACCACTAGACCACGCTCTCCCACCTAATTTGCTAGTTAATTATAAAAAAAAATTGCTAGTTAATTATAAAAAGAAAATGTAAATAACCGTCAGTTTTGGACAAAACTAGTTTTGACTTAGACCAGGTCTAACTTTACACAGATCGAATCTGTGGTTGAGTAATATAATCCTCACCCACAGATGATAGGTAATTGGATTGCGCTTCACCGTGTTTACTTTTCCTTATTTACAAAATTTATCGTGCTCTAAAAACCCTTTCAAATTTAGTTATTCATTCGTTTTATGCCCAAATGCATGGTTAACATGTTCATGAAACTAATTACACATACCAACTTGGACTCAAATCTCCATAAACGCCAAAATTTTCACGCAGTTTTCCAACATCGTTCATGCATCTGGCAATGTTGATATAAGTTCACATGTATAAATAATATCAAGTGACGTAAAGGTCATGTCAAACTCCTTTTTACACAAGGGAGACTAATCCAGTTTTTGTGATTGCACATATCCCGAAATTCACCATGTTCAGTTACCAACATTCAGATAGCACTTCGCACGTTACAGGTTTGACCATGATATTTCCAAGGTGTATCGGGATACTCGTGCAGACCAGTGAGCCTCGTGTAAATCAATGGCTATAACCAAATGGCTGCTTCATCAAACTCTACGCAGAATAAAAAATAATTCTTATCTATTATTAACAATCATTTTTTAATTGAAAATTAATAAAATATGAATGGCGTATTAACCATTTACAAATTTCACGTGCCTTTTATGATGATAACACTTCCATATTTCACCAAGTTTAACAAGCGCAATGATTTCCAAATAGCAGGGAATGTTAAAATGACCTCGGGTCATTTCTGTTAAAGCGTGTTTATCAACAAACAGTATGTCTTGAGTGAAACGATCCAGTTTACTTTCTTTTTTTTCAAATTCGAGCTTTCAATTTTTGAAATCTTCGTGACGTTTTGAAAGTTAACAATTGTGTCTAAGTGATTTGGTAATAATGACACTATTTTGAAGAAGGGAAACAAGTCCATCAACCAGGTAAAATCAGGTATGTATTTTTGTGTGTAACACGGTGAAGCGCAATCTAATTACCTATCGTCTGTGGTTGAGGATTATATTACTCAACCACAGATTCGATCTGTGTAGTCTAACTTTTTGTGCATACGGACACTTAGTTTTGGGTGGATCAAGAAGTAAGTAAGTAGCACCTTGGCCTTGGCTTTAGTTGATCAAGTGACTTCTTTTGTCATATTTGTGGCTAAGTTAAAGGCTGACTCAGAGATTTTCCGATGAGGGCGCACTCATTTTCCAAACAAATCGTTTTTTTTTGCATATACACAAAGCGTGTCCATATACTACTAATCACTGTGTGAAATACCTAAGCTCAAATCAAAGTCCTTCATATAGAAAATCACTACTTTGTTATAAAATTCCGGATCCAGAAATTTTGTTATACACGGTATCCTATGGCACTTTTATAAGGTGCATAAATGTTTACTGCATGAAAACAAAAAATCTGATTCATCTCTAACTTTGGAATTGAGCATTTTAGATGACTAGCTTTAGTTGTAGATGACTATTTTTAATTACTACACGAAAATATTATTATTTCGAAATCTCTGAGTAAGCCTTTAAGTTCCACAGAATTCTATTTATAAAGAAGGCAGGGATGTAGCTACAGTTGGCGGTGGTGGGCGGCAGAGCCCACCACTCAGCTGCAGAGCCCACCACTAAACACCAATTTTAGCTCTAGAGGCTACCACTCAAAGAGCAAAAAATGGAAAATTTTAATCATTTTATGCAAATTTTGGCAATGTAAGGCAAAACATAAAAAATGTGAATTTTTTGTCAAATAACACCCACCACTAAAAATGTGCTAGCTACAACCCTGAAAGAAGGCAAATCCATATTAAATACTAGGCCAGCAACATAACCAAAAGAGCTAAACACGGATGCGAGTAGTTGTTTTCATATGAAATTTATCAACTATTCACAAATGTGCGCATGCATAAAGGGAGATGGTCTGATCGCTACTAGCCTCATCCCAAGAACCCCAGATTTTACCGGAAGTGGTCAAAATTTTGGTAACTGAATAAAGCTATTTTTTCTCATGTACCCTGTGAACTCAAAGGACTAGGATGTTTGGTTTGGATGTTATGGGCAAAAATGTGGCCCATTTTGGTCGACCAATATTAAACTGGCACTGGCACATTTGTACAAAATCCCGGGTACAAAATATGAAATTTCTTCAATTTTGCTCACCAATGATTGTAACTGTCTTTTGAGGACGGCTGTCAAAGTTCACCACAAGGTCAAAAGCATGTGATGGGTCAAGTTTGTAAGAAGGCGAAATGTAAAATTGTCCTCAATTGAAAAGTTACCATGTATTATTTGTTTTTATTGTATTTTAAGTTGGCCTTGTGCCACCTGGGCACCAATGAGAACAATGCCAAGTGCATTGATTGGTTGACCAGAAAATAAGAAATTATAGTTTATCCATGTTTACAAATGTGCTTTTAGGCCAGTCAAAATAGAATGAATGCTGCCTTGCTTAACCCAACACTAATTGCAACCAGAATCATTCCACAGATTGTATTGAAGAATACCTTTAAAAACACATATCAAAAGTCTACTAAAATCAAAGGATTGGAACATATATTTTAGGGGGTAAGGTTTTAGACCGGGGCGTTCAATATGGAAAAATCAAAACCCGCGAAAAATAAAACAACATTTTCGTTACATTTCCAGGATTAACAAGTCAAATAGTTTTGGCCAATTCCTCAGTTGTGAGTTTCAATAGTTATTAGTCCAAAATAGGTTCAAGGTCACAATGGGGGTAAATTTCAGATATATCGTTCTGTATATAAAAATGGTGTCAATTGTTTCGTCTCAAGGTCGAACCCGAAAATATCCTGGTTGCACCCCTATAATATTCGTTGCATAATTGGCACCGCAAAATGTGACTGGGGGCTACCGGGGTCTAAGGGAGGTCACTCGTCATAGCTCTGTATTCTTATATAGAAAGGTCAAACAAAGAATCTATTTACATTTACTTCTCTAGTGGGACAAATTTAACAGTTACAACCACTGACAAATCGGACCATTCTATGAATTTTAACCCCTGATTACCTTGAACTGTTTATGAGCCTATTGTACTAAAGCTATAAGGCTAGATAGGGCAAACTATACCTTTTTTTAACCTTAGGAGTAGCCCCGAATCAATTGGTACATAATTGATTAAATCCATTCGAACAATTCTAATTTTGACGAAAGGGAGTGATAGCGAACGGAAGCAGAACCCTAGAGGGATAAAACCCTGAACAAACGTTGCCCCCTTATTTCTACATGTTCCACTATGTTGATTTTGTAGATTTAATATATTATTTTGGACTATTTCACAGTATATTACCACCAAATTGTTTCTTTGCACTTTGTGTGGGGTCAAATCATACATTATTGGATTATTTGTTTATATGGGCTTTAAGACCAACCAACATTGATTGATGGGGGAGGGGATGGGCATTGTAATTTTTACATTGAAAGTTTTAAATAGCTCTTTAGGAGATTGTAAGTTGCAACAAGAATATTTCATCAGTTCATTTGTTAGAATGCAAGTGGTGTATCTTGGGGTGCTTTCGTGGTACCAATCCCCCACCCCCCGGGTTCCTGTCAGAACATACAAAATAAGCCTACTAGTATTTTAGGCTATTAGAGGTCCTTTTGCCACCTCCGGGTCCCCCTCAAAAATCCGTCCGTAACGCCAGTGAAATGCATCAAATCGCTCAATAATTTTCACACTTTTTCAAGAACCTGAAGGGATGCCCCCCCCCAGATTCTATCCTGCCATCATCAGGTTCCAGGAACAGGCAAAATGTCCTAGTCGCTGGAAAAAGATGCCAAAGGACTGATTTAGCTCCGGATTTAACTTGAATATTTCATTAGTCTTCCGCCTCACGAGGTTCGGGAACTATTAGTTTACTCCTTCCGCCAGAATTTGGTCCGGTCCATCAAAATTGGTTTCCGTGTTTCCCAAATCACCCTTTTTTCGCATTATACTGACTATTGGCTAATTGCGATGTACGTGGGCGAGCTCTCAAGGTTCGGATAAAATTGGGTCTGTTTGTGCGAAGTAAGGTCCCGGAGCAATCAACTGTTACCTTGTGGGTTCGATTTACTGGCACACTGGCATATTTGAGATTTTGGCCCGATAGTATGGTCCAGGACCATAAGCAGTTATCTCAAAAGGCAGCTAGTGGAGTTGATCTTCAACTCCATTTTCTATTTCAACTCTATTTTCTATTTCAATCGCCAACTCTGATGTTTTCATTGCAATCTTTAACTCCAACATAAAAGTCAGACGCATTGCCACGCAAATCCGAGCCGGCACCACATCGCTCTTTTGCAATCTTTCATTACACATGTTAACGGAATAAGCGCACACATAATCATAATAGCGCCGCATGAGACAAGTCGAAATATCTGAGCCGGGACCATTTCTTCGGGCCCAAAACTCTGGTGTGATGCGAGAGATAGTCGTTGTACTAAACACATGTAAGTGCTCGATACCGCAGTATTAACTATTCTGTTGAAATGTCCGGCACCGAATTTTGCTGTAAAGAGTTAGAGTTTGTGACCCATAATCGTTTGGATACCCCTTGTTGTGTTGGTATTTGAAGCCGGATGAGTACGGATTCTTGTTTCATATGAAGTTGAATGTTGCATTTTGATGGTGCACCCCTTGTCACTGTGCGGTATACTGGTGTGGAAGTGACGCGGTTGTACGCGGCCTGCCAGCTGCCCCGAGCTTGGCGTTAAGTCTGACTCGAAGCGTGTAAAGGAAAAGGTGTTCCTTAATACGGTAATCTCACATGATTTTGCAGCTTCATTTGATGGGAAATGTTTGAGTTTTGTTGCGGAAAATCAGTAAACCACAAAGCCAATAACCACGTCGAGCATAGCTCCGCGGCTCCATGACCTTTCTACCTCCATGCTTAGGGCTGCTTGGTTTGGTCCCATGCGTGCACACCAACAGTCCTTCAGACTTATGCACCTTAAAACTGTAGAAAGCCGGTCCTGAAATATGCCCTTGGAAGCTTGAAATGTAATCTTTCTTATTTGTGATGATTTTTAAATTAAATATTAGTAGGATTTTAAATTAAAATCCTACTTATGTCGATTGGTGACCCCAAATGATAGGCCCCTTGAAAAGGGGATAAAATTTCACATTAAGCCTAATACAGATTTTTGGACCTGTACTAATGATTATAACCTCTTTGTAATCGATGTAAATCCATCAAGCCATTAAGTGCGTTTATACATATCAATATGAAAATCTTTGATCAAATTTGCCAGAAAGTCCTTAACTTTTGACATGAAAATCCTGAAAATTGTTCCGAAGAGTCGGGGAAATTTGTCAATGAATCTCCTCTATTTTTGAGCAAGGAAATTTCCCTCAAAATGACCTGAAATTTACGAAAATTAAAAGCGAAAAATTAGCTAGACCCGACTTTTAAAACCCACCCTTTTTATCTGATACAGTTTGTCATGTCCCTTCTGATACCCTATTTACCTCTATACTAAGCGTTAATATATTACTGTGAGGGAGACTGTAGATTAGTTTAGCTTGCTGCATGCATAGTACGTGGGAGTGTGAATGTGAGATTGACTTAAGTTGTAAAGGTTGACTGCATTGACCGATTACCTTCAGCTTCACGCCCAAAAAAAAAAAAAAAAAAACACTGACCCCACATTTCATATTCGGTGTGCACTGTGCACGGATTGACCTCTAATGACCCTTATGTGACCTTTGACCCCATTTTGTTGTCTGCACGAATTGCAGAAGGCACTTTAGGGATTACTCTGGTCGTGTCTGTTTATCGTGTGTGTTGTCTGTCAAATGTTAATGGGTCAGGTGGGGGTGGGTGGTTGGGACGGGGTTGGTGGGAAGGGTGGGTGTGGGGTAGGGGGATGGGTGTGGGTAGGGGGAAAGGTGGGGTGGTGCAGTGGCGTAACCGCTTTTTTTTTCTCAGGGGCAGGGGGAGGCACCTATATTTTTCAGGGGGTCAAGCATATATAAAATTTGTTAGTATAGTACATGGCCTATGTAAGAGTACCAATTTTTCAAGGGAAAGAGGGGGCAAGATCCCCACAGGGGGGGGCAGCGTGACCCCCCTCTGGTTATGCCACTGGGTGGGTCATCGGGGAGTGGGTAGTGGGGATTTCTTGGTAGGGGCAGGGTGGGGTTTCATCGAGGATGGGTTTCGTCGGTGAAGGGCGGTGCATCGGGGAGAGAGGGTGGGTGCATTTGGATGGGGTGCCTCAGTAGGGATGCATGGGGGAGGGTTGAGTTCTGCGGGGCGGGAACATGGTTGAGTTCTTCGGGGGGGGACGGGTGCGTCGGGAGGGTGCATTGGGGAGAGGCGGGGTGACCTGGGTGCGTGTCCTGGGTGACCTCATGTGATCTGGGTGTCCTCATGTGACCTGTGTGACCCTCATGTTACTAGGTGACCGCATGTGACCTAGGTGACCCCTCATGTGACCTGGGTGAACTCATGTGACTGGGTGAGCTCATGTGACCTGGGTGACCTCTGTGACCTGGGTGACCTCATTGACCTGGGTGACCTTGTGTGAACCTGGGTGACCTCATGTGACCATGGGGTGTGTCGGGACCGGGTCTGGTGCATACGGGAGGGGTTGGGTGTGGTCTCACACCTGAGCTTGCAAACTCTGTGACCTTTGTGTACTCTGACCCTGTGTGGGGGTGTAGGGCTCGGGGTGATTGACTTGGTAACATATATACCTGATTTGACTTGGGATGACCTCAGCGTGACCTGTGGTGACCGCAGTGACCTCATGTAACCTCACATGAACTTGGGTTGACCTTGTTGTGACCTGGGCCCGTGTGACCTGGGTGACCTTGTGTTGCCTGGTGACCGCGTGTGACCCTGTTGACCTGGTTTGACCTGGGTGACCTCGTGGTGACCTGAGTGACCTCATGTTACCTGGTGACCGCATCAACCTGGGTTGACCCTCATTTGACCTGGGTGACATGTGAACTGGGTGACCTCGTACCCCTGGGGGTGTGTCAGGCACGGGTGTGGTGGTGCATGGGGAGGGTCGGGTGGCCTGTGTGACCTTGGTGACATTGATCTCATGTGACCTTGGTGGACTTCTGACCTGGGTTTACCTCGTGACCTGGGTGAACTCATGTGACCTTGGCCCAAATTAACAAATCATGACGGCAGACAACACTTGTGGTCCAAAGACTGACTACCTGTCAATGTATTTTGTTAATATCTAAATATAAAATGCTACAAATTAACCGAAAAGAACAACTGTCCTAGGACGCATACTGGTATGCACATTTGACCTTTAACTTATACCGCACCCCACTGTGATATTTGGTCACCTCCGTACCCTGAAATGACCCCTGGCCCAAATTCAAAGTTATTGGTGCTTGACCTTTAATGACCCTACACAACCTTTGATCCATTTGGTTACAACTTTGAAGTGTTCCTTAAATACCATAGGTTGCTAGAAAACCATTAACCCCTCAAAAATAACTGGATGATGCTCATATGGAGTGGGTGCACAGTTGTCATAATGACCCCCTGACCTTGACGCAAACCCCATTGGTGAAACAATATTTTGCTGCAATAGTCTATAATCACCAAACTTTCTCTAGAACCACTTGGCCCAAGACCATTGGGTTATATTTCTATTCAACCTCTAATTCCCTAATGTAAACTTCAGTCTATTTTGAAAAAAAAAATCTTAAAAACACTATTTCTTGCTCTGCAAAACAGTGCTATAATCACCCCTTGCACACAAGACTTGATTCCATTCCTTACAAACCACCCCAAATACTCAAACAACCCATCCCAACTACAACCCATCCACGAACCACATGAATGGGCGGAAGACTTGGTTGGTGATCCACTTTGTTGTCTTTTCCTCCGTCCAATTTTTTTTTCTGAGAGAGCTCTCTGCTCCTCTGCCACCCTGCTAGCTATTCCTGTTGCAGCATACAAGATTTCTACCATGCCCGTGGTAGACCATTTGCAACGTGCTTAGACAGCAATAAATTTTTCACTTATGGTGTTATTTTTGTTCTCTTCACAGCTTTTCATTTGATACCAAACTTAACATTGAATATCAACTGAGAAAATTAATCAACTGTTCTTTTAAAAAAGTCATGCCAGTCCCAAACCCGCTCTTTCCTATCCCACTAAAAAACACCTGACCAAAACCTATTCTTTTCAATATCATTTTATTCCCCAGAATATATCCCCCTGAAATTGTTGCCAGAAGAGCATTGAGCTAGCTGAATGATACGTCAAAGTCCACATGTGGTGGTGGCATACCGGCGCAATGTATCAGTACCTCGCTGGAATCCCTATTTCGGTATGTTAACCCTAACAACGGGGCCGAGAGGCAATGAGAGCCAAACGTAAAACGTGGTACCGGTCGGAAAATTTTTCTTGTTGCATCTCGGCCGGCAACAACTATTTTTGGTCGCGCAAATGACTCTCATTATTGGCGCCTCATATGCATCTGTGTGGGCCCGTCTTAATAACCGGAAATGACGCGATGTTCCTCGTTGCTTTTGGGCCGCATTACGGACAACGCGATGTTCCTCGTTGCATTTGGGCCGTCATTCGCGGGAAATGATGCGATGCCTTTTTCACACTGCATTTCGGATGTTTTGCCCGCAGAAGGCCGCATGCTTTTCATCAGGCGGGTGAACACTGTGTACAAATGCCCTCATAGACCTTTCGATTTCGATGGTGATAGCGCCCCATTTTACGATAAGCTATTTTTTTAATTATGCATAAACGTATTCATTACGTAAACCGGACATGACGTAGCATATAGCGCCACGCACGACTATGATGTAGCGTAATAGCGCCACGCACGACTGGCGAACTAGAAGCTACAATTTCATGCAATCAGTGTGCAGTACGCATCCATTATTTATTTATTTATTTATTGTCCCTGTTTTTATTGCTTCCGCACGCGATGTTCCTCGTTGGCATCTGGGACTCTTCCGGAAAATGGCGGCGATGTTTTTCGGTTGCACGTGGGCCGTCTTCCGGGAAAATGACGCGATTTTTTCGTTGCATTTGGGCCGTCTTCGGAAAATACGGCGATTTTTTCGTTGCATCTGGGCGTTATTACTTTACACTACTTATTCCTGTGCCGGGAAAAAACGGCCGAGATGAATGAAACGCAAACTTTGGCTCTCGTTGCATCCTGGGCCGGTAAAAATAAATCTTGTCCCTTCGTTGCATTTGGGCCGTCGGCCGCAAAACCGCCCCATCCGGGTTAGGGTTAATGAAAGTAAACTTTCTCTTACTATGTTCAGGCCCACAAGAAAAAGGTTTAATTCTCAAAAGACCCCCTAAATTACCTTTAATTTTTTTTTTAAATTTTAAAATTGGATTTTTTAATCATCATCATCAGCCTTTTAGTCTGTCCACTGTTGGACGAAGTCTCAACATGTTTCCATGCTGGATTCCGCCTTACCCTTCCACGCTGGCCCTATATGTGGTTGGAAGGGACACTGTTACTTAGATAAATGTGTGCATACAGACCTGGGATGGTCCTCTTTTCAATACTCTGCCCATCCCCTATCTTTTCAATAATGTCTGCAACTTTTTATGTGCTCAGAATGACTCCTCTGATACAAGGGACCGACAGCTTTACATGGCTCTCTGAACCATGAGGCCCAGAGCACTCCCATTGCACACACCTGCACATTTTACGCATGGGTGGAGTGATGGGAAATACCATAATCACACTGTTGCACGCAAAACGACTATGCAATTTCCAACCTTAAACTATTGAGTATGACTAAGAAAACCCGATCTACGGGGGCTCGAACCAGGGCCTCTCGATTGATCTTACACTCTGCCGACGGTTCAGATGCCTAGACCGCTCGCCACACCCGCTCTGCATTGTTTTAAGTCTTCAGAAAAAAACTTTTTATTTTTGTAAATGTACACATAAATTCTAATATCACAAAATAGCAATTTCACACAGCCCTTTTATTTTACAAAGACAAAAATATTAGGTTATTTAGGTTTTTAAAATTTTTCCTTGTGGACATTTTTTGGCCTCACATGACCTAAATACCTGCAACACTTTGGTGGGAAAATTGCCTAACGTATAGATTATGATTAATTACCCTTTATCGCTACAGGTTCTACTCATTACTGACTTCATGTGACATCAGAAAGTATTAGGGGGAGCCGTGTTTGTTTATGGAAATTGTATACATGTGTTCGAAGCAGCAAGAATGTTCCCACATGCGCCAATCATAAGGAATAGGGTGCAGCAAAGAAATCAATCTATCATCGATGACTGTTTTCCCCGTCACAATCGGAATTATGAGTGACGCTTCTCCGCTGAATTACTGCATATTCCGTAGCCAGTTTTTCCTCTCCTTTGGCCTTTGATCACCACGTTTTGGCGAGTATCTTTGGACTTTCTTCCAGTGTTCATACAAAAAATTTAGGTTGTTTGGGGTGTAGAAGGCCACCCATGGCAAATACCTGTTCCTGGCCAGTTATTCAGGCTCCACACTCTGTAAACTGCGTAAGTATGCAGCCCTGAGGCCTGTATTATCAACTACATGTAGCTGTGTGAATTTTGAGGCTGGCATAGACTTTACACGAAGGATTTGAAGCTGTAAAGCTAGAATGAACACTGCTAGAATGAAACTGCTAGGGGTAGGGAGAGGCAGAGGAGGATATAAATAATCACAATAGCCTCTGAAAGAAAAGTTGAAAAAGAAAGTACCTCTGAATAAGAAACATTAAAATTACTTGTGAAATAACTGTGAAATTGATTATAAAAAAAAAATAGTTTATGCAATATTCAAAATAAAGCATGTTTGGGGCAGGGGCTAGCTCCACATTTTCAATTATTTTTTGTTAGTTGAAATTTTTTCTTATTGGACTCAGCCGGACTCATTTTTGAGTCGAGTCCACTGCGGGTTGAGTCCAAGTCCGAGTCCAGTCTTAGGTGCAAAACTGGGGGGTTCTTGATGCTGCACTACCCATACCGGCATTGTCATATTGCTGAGTTCGTTGTCACATGTCGATGTTACCTACAAACCAACCACACAATTTGTGCTGAAAGCAATGGTTACAGTGCAGGTAAGGTGGGGTTAAAATTTTAGAATCTAAATTGGTATGGATAGGCATGGTCATGGCAACTTCATTGACATGGGAAAAAATTAAAGTTGCGTCAACAAAGTAGGATCCACACCATCTTTACGTTACAAAAATCCACATTCGATACGGTGCTCCCCCCCCCCCACACACACACACACGGTATTCTGTGATGTAGGTACATATTTTTGAGCTTTTAAATGAATTGGATCAAAGTGATTGGAATTGATGGACCCTAAAATGAGAGGTGTCTGTTCATTACATAAATTACTCTTTTGAGATACTTTTAACTGTACTAAGTGGATTCCACTAAACATTTTCAATACACAGGGGTCCTAAAGGTGTGTGGACTCTTGAACAGAAAGGTGAAAAGCCACAGGTGAATGTGACCTTTGACCAGGCCATTCCAACAAAGACTCACATGGCATTGGTCGAATTGGAAAGAGCAGGCTTGTTCATTATGTGATAAGTCAGAATATCGATGGATTGCATTTGAGATCTGGATTTCCGAGGTAAGACACTTAAAGGCTGACTCAGAGATTTCCCAAGGAAGGCGCCCTCAATTTTCAAACAAATTGCGTTTTTTGCATGGACATAATGCTTGCCCATATACTAATCACTGTGCGAAATAGCTAAGCCCAAATCAAAGTCCTTCATATAGAAAATCACAACTTTGTTATAAAATTCTGGATCCGGAATTTTTGTTATACACAGTATCCTATGGCACTGTTATACTATACTTTGTCTAGTCTGAAGTATGAAGTGGTGACGCGCACGTAACCCGTGCCGCCTTTCAGTTGCAGTGCGCTTGTACTTACCTACGCGCGCTGAAAGTCGGTTCAATGTATACGCCCGCATCACTACATCATACTTCGAGCTGGACAATGTATACACATAAAAGTTTACTGCATCAAAACGAAAAATCTGAATCTTCTCAAACTTTGGAATTGAGCATTTTAGATGACTATCTTTAGTTCTAGTTGACTATTTTTAATTAATACACGAAAAAGTTCTATTTCAAAATCTCTGAGTCAGGCTTTGATATCACTTAAGAGATTACATAATGATCACAAATTGCATTCAACACAGTCTCTTAACAGTCTCTTAACAGTCAACTCAGTCTGAGTATGACTTTTTTCTGAGCCTTCTGTAGGTAAGTGGCAGTCTGCATGCAGTTTATTGTTATTTGTTGTGATCATGCATTCATGCTGGTAACACGGCATGAGTTCTTTAAAGGTGCTTATTCCGATCATCATCTTTGGGACCCATGACTAACCCAGCAGTAGTATTAGCAGAGTAGTGAATAGGACACTGCAATATGCTTTATCACTTCTACCATCAAAACTGCAAGTTTGTTTCCCACAATACTTGGTGGTATATGCATGCAAGTTCCAGGCTTTCATATTGTAGTAAGTAGCTAACAGCATAATACACATTAATCGGAACAAGCACCTTTAAAGGGGCATTTCGTGATCCACAGCCTCGTCCCCCCGACTTACCTAAAAAATGTTGAGATTTTTATATCATCTGAACCGTTGGCCTAGTAATCCACGTGTGCCCAATCTCACGTACAAATTCGGTCGCATCTGTAAGAAATTCGCAATTTTGTATTTTCTGTCCGTAAACGGACAAATTACAGCACAGTAGCCTATGGGACCGTGGGAAACGAGCAATTGCTCATAACACAAAATCGGGATCAGCTCAAATTTTGAGAATAAAATTAAAAAAAAACGCGTGTTTTTTTGTTTTTTCAATGAATAAAACAGAAGGTGCTGAAATCACGAAATACACCTTTAAGGTAAGTAATGTTAATGGAGCAGACCTGTGTACACAGGAAAGAGTACCCATCTCTCTTTCAAAGTGATTGGGCCAGACTCCACCATATAATGTTGTTGAAGGGGTCACTATACCACCTCCACAGCTAGTCAGTTATCTTTCCAATATTGAATAATGCTATACCCATTTGTACACTTGGGCAGAGAGGAGTAATTGAAGTACAGTGCCTTACTCAAGGCCACAACACATTGGGGCAGTACGGAAACACATCTAACGGCATTTTGAGGCCAATTATTTATTATTTTTCACTGATGAGTGGCTTGAATACACATTCAAGAGTGTCCTGTCCTGCAGATGATTTGTAATGCAAGTATGTTGGGCATAGGATCCAAATAATAATGGAAGTATTTGGAATCACATAGAAAATCAATCGGAAATGATGCTAAATTCAATTGTTTTCCATTCTTTGATTTCAGGCAATTTTTGCAGACAAACTTGATCAAACTTAGATTAAATATTAGGAATTGCTCCATACATGTAACACAGAGAACTGCTGTCATTGTTTTGAATTTTTATATGGGAATATATTTTTGCAGCCTTTTAAATTTTTGATTCATTTGTTTGCTAATGAAGAGTGCATTTTTTAAGAAGTATGTGAAATTAACTCACTGTGCATACTCTTCTTTATATATTAAGTTTTATATTTTTCTTGACTTTCAGAGACAGACTTTCTGAACTCCATGGAAACATGTTTGTAGAAGAATGTGACATGGCCTTTAAGTAAGTACCTAAGATAATTATGATAAGATGGAACTGATACCATTGTAGAGAAATTAAAGTTTCTCTCAAATTACCTCTTTTCTCTTTCAGAAAAAAGCTGAATATAGGAAATGATGGTAGGTCTGTAGCGAGCTATCAGTGTGTATCATTGATGAGAGTTATAACATTGCAAGGAAAGAGTTCCATATATGGTCCCCTCCCCCCACAAATTCTCAACCTTGACGGAATAAACCACAGGATAAGGTTGCAGAATTTATTGGAAGAGGGACATATGGAACTGTTTCCCATTGGGAAGTGAAGCATTACATAACATTATACTTCTTCTTATCATATCCAAATACGTAAAATGTAAAGAAGGGACCGCCCAGGTCACACGCTGTAATAGCCGTTACACTACAGCATAGTGACATGTGGGTGTGCATTTAATATATAAACACATGCGGTATATATGCCTATATTGGAATATCATATTTGTCTCATGTTTTGGCTTTTGAGCTATAGCCTTAGCCCTCCGATTTTAGCAGATGTGTCAAGGTCAAATTTGCACACCCGGAAGTAGAGCGTACATTTTGGTCATTGTTTCTCATTGATTCTCGGACTCTTTGCTGGTAGAAGACGTTGGAAATTAATGATTCTCATTGATTCTCGGCCGTTATACTGGCAGAACAACCATGATTCTGGTTGACTTTCTGACGTTTTGCCGGCAGACACCACTGATTTCTGCCTGACTCATTGAGATAAAAAATGACTCTCATTGCATTCTTGTACTTCAAAAGACAATGAATGGATTGATTCTCATTGTACTCTTGGACATTATTGGGGGAAGCCCGTGACATGTTAGGGTTAAAAAAGTTCTTTTGCTGCAGTGTTGGAAAATTTCCCTGCAAGTCTCCCTTCTCCTCTTTTTCCTAGGGTCATTGGGAATTAATACTCCACCCCCGATTAGGGGTCGCTGGGTAATTAGTTCCCACCCCAACCGGATATGGGGTTTTTGGGGCCTTATACACCACCTCCTTTGCTATGGGAGTGGTTTGCGTATGGGTCGTCCACCCTCCTTCTTACAGGGGTCGTTGGGAATTATACCCCTCCCCGATTACGGTTCGTTAAGTATTGGGTTCACTACCCCCGCCCAGTCTGGTTGATGGGTCTTAATACAACACCACCCCTTTTTTTTTTATAAGGGTGTTTGGGTATGATTCTCACCCCCTCCGGGTCGAGACACAATACAACCCCCCTTTTTTAAGGGGCCCGCTGGTTAATTAGTACTCCACCTCCATTTGGAAGGGAGATATAAGGAATCCTTACAGTCCGTTAATGGTCCTCCGACCAGACGGTCTAGGACCGTGGGGTCACAGCCTGTCCCAACGGTTTGTCCCCGAGAGATATCCTCTCCCCTAGGGTAAGCTTTCCCCATAGCTCTTTGGATAGGTAGGGGAGGCCCCTCTCCCCTGAGGTCCGTGAATTGAGATTCTTACTCCCTCCTCCCCCCTTTTTTGTGGTTGATTATAGTACCTTTTTCTAACCTCTAGTTGTTATTTTTTCCTTCACTCAGATGGAAATCCAAGGCAACAAAGAAAGCTAAGAAGGAAAATGCAGCAACTGTTCCTGGTTCCTTCCCAAGGGATACCCTCACCCCTATGTGCCATGTTAGCCGGATCGGACTGGAAATGATAGGCAATGGACTTGTTGCGCTGCCCCCGAAGGAAGATTGAGAGCAAAGAAATTGATCTCGAGGCCAATCTGAAGAAATCTAGGACTATGACTACTAAACCTTCAGGTGAGTCCCAAGTACGCTCCACCGCCCGTCTTCGGGTCGTTGGCGTTGGGCCTGTTTTGCACCAACCCCCGCACATAACGGGGTCGTTGGGCATTAACCTTGAGATGGCATCACCCCCGCAAGACGGGTCGGTTGTGCATTAGGGAATCCCATTCCCTCTCGGCGCCTTCAGGGTCGGCAAGCCGCCGTGATCGCCCCCCCTTCGAGAGGGTAGCTCAGTCCTCGCGCGAGCTCGTTCCGTAAGTAACACCCCTGCCCTCTTCACCCCGGACCATATTACGTCCATAGCGCCTAGAAATCCACGAATCTCAACTGGCGGGGGTCAGAGGCGGTCAACTTCGGACCAGACGGGTAGCCACGGTTGTGCTCCTCCGACCTCGGGATCGCCTGCACGGTAATGGTCTGCAGAGACCCCCCTTCATTGGTCCAGGTTCCTCCAGCTCACAGCTGGTCGAACGTCGCGACGGGCATATGGTCGCGACCCCGACCACACCGTCGACCGTCCAACCCAGGACGGAGGGAATCTAACCCAAAGCGACATTCTCCCCTTCGAGAAGGCGTAGCCAGGCTCCCTCGACCGTTAGTCCTCGTCCCGACGACACGGTCGAGATCACGGTCGAGGGACTAGCACCCTACCTCGTTCGGTCCACCGCAGACTCTGGTCGAGCTGCTGGTCGCCCGTTCGTTCGGTGACGCCCCCTCGACTAGCCAGGCAACAGCCGATCCGTCGGGGCTCCTTTGACCACTCGACCTTGGCTCTGCATCCAACGATGACCAGAGGGCTGTCCAAGCCACGGTCGGCCCATCGGGCGTGGTCCAGCACTGTCGCAGGGTTTGCCGTGGTGTGCACCACCGGTAGATCATTTTGGTCCTGCCCTGCAGTGGCTGGCGGGACCCTGAGTATGAAAAGTTATCGCTCCTGATGCCTATCATGCCTGTCCAGTCCGACCACTCTAAGAACCTCCCTCTGGATGAGGGTCCGCCATCCAGAGCCTAGGAACTCACCTAGCATATAACTCACAGGAAGGCGGCCCGGAACTTTATGAATCCGAATAGGACCCGGACATACCCCAATTGAGGAGGGGTCTGGCCCGGCCTGGGTAGGAGGTTCCCTCACCTTCCCCCTGTGTGTATGGCACTTACCCTCCGACGTGAGCGTCCTTTCAACAGACTGTCCCCAACTGGTCGGAGGGTCCGCGGATGTCCCACCCTCGACATCCGGTCCCAAAGTGCGTCGTGTCTGGGGCCACAAGGTCGGGCCCCAGTATCCCAGACCCATTACTGAGAGTAGTAATACAGGAGAGTCAAGGCCTGGCTTACCTCCTCTCGAAGTGCAGGGTCCGACGGGGAGACGTATTTACCTCCCAGCTCTTTTGGGCCATCCCGAGTGAGTTCCACCTCAAGGGTGCCAGTCTCGGTCATCTCGCTCTCTGAACGAGTCACCATGGGGGACTGCATCGCAGGAGTTTTACCCTGGCAGCCAAGCGGCTTTTGCTTCCGATGCTCAACTGCCAAACCCTCACTGGTGGCCGGTTTCAAGCCAACCCCAGCACCTTTGGGCGCCAGGAGTAGGTGCGTCGCCAATAGGCGGCGTCTTGCCTCAGAACAGCGTTTTCTTATGGGATATAATACCCACGTCGTCCGTGGGGTGACCCTTATCGGGTGCCTCCAGCGACCTATAACCTTGTTGAGGACCAATTACGGGACCGCTTGCTGACCCCACATTTTCGTGTGCCATTCTTTGCAGCCGTTATAAAAGATGCTGGCCTGCCGTTTGAGTACAATCTCACCTCAGATCCGTCCGTCTCTCGTGATTACAGCAAATCCCCCAAACCACCTAAGTCTATGCCATTTATCTCTGTCCGTCGGATCTTAAGTCCCTGTATGACTCTGTTTATATAGAAGGCCAGGTTAGACCTCCTCCATGGTTGGAGGCCGCCTTTCCCTGGACGGGAGACGAGGACTCCTCGTACCAATACCCTCTTTTGCCAGAGCAGCCCTATCATCAAATGACTCGGGATAGAACTCCATGCATTCCTCGGCAACCTCCTCCCCAGGGAGCATAAGGGGCAGGGAAGCGGCAACAGCGACCTCCTTTCAGTGTCCAGTCCTGAATCCGGAGCCGGACGTGTGAGTTGCGGCTCTGGAGTACGCTAGCTCGAAACCCCATCAGCTAGTGATTTCTTTCATCTCATATTGCCCATTCTCTTTCGACCCGAATAGATCACTCTCCAGGGCAGCCTCGGACAGCTCTCCTCAATTTGATTCCGACCTCAACCACCTTATCGCTGAGCATTACTTTGCCAATATTTCGTGAGATCGGTTAGGCAAGAAGGGCAAGAAGTCCTAGCACGTCCCTTTCAGGCCGTGCAGGTCCAGCAGGGTCAGGCGACCTGGGAGTTCTAGATACCCCCTGCCCAACAAGGCTCCTCATACCAAAGCCAGGGTGGTGGTGGGGGGGTAAGCCCGTGATGCTAACCCCCCGCGAGGTCGCAAAGTGGTAAGCGCTCCAGAAGAGCAAAGGGCAAAGAGGTGGCAAGGGTGGCATGGGCGGTCGAGGTGGCCGGGGGGCTGCCCATGACTGCCCAGTCATTCAGGGGGCCCCTCACCCAGATTGGTCGGTTTCCGTCCTCTGGAGTTTGCGGCGCCGTGGCGATCGGTGACCTCCGACCGTTGGGTCTTGGACGTGGTTTCCTCGGGTTACCTCCTCGAGTTCACCGACCGACCGCCGTCATTTCAGGGAGTCCTACATGACCCTCACATTGGATACAGCGCAAAGAAAAGCGCTGCTGCAGGAGATAAACACTTGGTGGCCCAGGGGGCAGTGATCGTCTCCCATTTCCAGTGCTTCAACGTCTTGCTACTCAACCTTTTTTCCTACCACAAAGAAATCGGGGGAGTGGAAGGCCACTCAACCTAAAGCCTCGCAATCAATACATGCAGCCCCAGAATATCCCTATGGAGACCCTGGCGGTAGTACGCAAGGTTTTGCAACAAGTTTGGTGGGCCACCTGCACTGGATTTGAGAGACACGTACCTCCACGTTCCGCGTCAACGAAAAGAAATCCTCACAGAAAATGATGCGTTTCGCCGTGGGGTCAGTAGCATACCAACGTTCCAAGTTCCTTCCTTTTGCTCTCTCAACAGTTCCCAGGACTTTCCCCGACTAGTCAAGGTGGTAGCCGAGTTCTTGAGAAGGGAAGGGGAGAACTATTTTCGTCTATTTAGACGATTTGTTACTGGTAGCTCCGCCCCCTACTATTGCAGTCGGTTTCTCGAGGTGAAGTGATCCATCTGGTCCAGCTTTAGGGTTCATGGTGGAACCTGACAAGTCAATCCTGGTACCTTCCCAGTCCCCTCATGTTTTTTTTTCTGGGGGCCCGACTGAGTACCATTCAGTCCACTATTTCCCTCCATCACTCTGCTTCGGATGCGTCGAAGGCGGGGTGGGGGGCTCACCCTCCTCAACCCAGAGTGGCGTGCCGGTGGTCGGTCACTCAGGCCCGACATCATATCAATAGCCTCGCGTTATGGGCCATTGTTCCTTACACTGGGCTGCGGTTTGACCCCTTTTTGTCAGGGGGCAGACGTCCTGATTCGATAAAATAATGACGGTGTTCATTTATGTCCAACAAAGAGGGAGACCAAGGAGTCCCATCCTTTGCTGTGAGACTCTGAAACTCCTCAAGTGGTGCGTCCAAAGGGACATCAGGCTAGTGGCGACTCATTTTCGGGGGTGGCGAACGTGCTGGCAGATGCCCTTTCTCGAAGGGGACTCTGTCCACCTCTCCAATTGAAGGTGAGGGGATCATCGGTGGAATTGCAGCTCCTTCCATCGGTTTGCCGTGCAATATTCAAAAGGATCGAACGTCTCATGTGGACCTGTTCGCCTCCGCATTGAACCATCAACTGCCGGCGTATTCCTCGTGGAGTCAGGATCCTTAGGCTTTGGGGAAGGGACGCGATGGCAGTAGATTGGTTGGGCCTCATAGCTTACGCTTTCACGCCAGTTTTCCATGATTCCGCGTCCTCGAGAAGGTGGCTTTTCCCATAATGGCCTGGTTCTGTGGTGGCCCTCTGTGGCCCTCGCACCTGTGGGTTCCCCGGCTGCTAGATCTGCTATTAGGGGAACCGGTCCGCCCCCATGCGCTGGGACCTGTTTAAGAGGTCCTTCAGCCGATCCGATTACCCCAGAGCGCACCATCCACACTCTGAGCCTGACTGTCTGGCGTATATCCGCCAATGCTACAATCAGGCGGGATTTTCTGAACAGGCTGCCGCGCTCGCTTGCCTCAGGCAAGTGCGAAAGTCGACTGGAATTTCTTACAATTCTAGACTCCGCCGTTTAACCATGCATGGTTTGCCGATAGAGAGATCAGTCCAGATTCTGCAAATGTATGTCAGGTTGCCGGACTTCCTTACGGAAGTGGTTTTTGTCATGATGTGGCGAGTGTCACAGTCCCTGTGGTTTATCGCACGGCTATCGGACAACTCCATGGAGGATTTCAGGAGACGGTCTAATCAGTCTCTCGAGCCCCCACCTTACATCTGGTGAAGGTATGTTCCGGTTTCGCCTTCCATACGATCCCTCGTACCGCAGGGGACTTACCGTTGGTCTTACAGTTCTTAGCGCCAGATGAGTTTGAACCTTAAAGAACCTGATCTCCTAGATTTATCTAGGAAGTATGGCATTCCTGGTGTCAGTTGCTTCTAGTCGTCATGGGTCTGAGGTTCATGCCCTGTCCATTGACGAGGCCGCACTTGCGCGTTCGAGAGAGGTGGAGTATCCTTACTCCCTCGAGCAGGTTTTCGGCCTAAGAACCAGACTTTTTCTTTCACTCCTAAACCAGGTTTTGCCAAGCTGACAAATTTTTCCAGGCCGCTCTGAGAAGCCTTGTGGTCCGTTCGGCTCTAAGCGGCATCTGGGTGGGACGAAGGATCTTCGTCCAACTCATCAACTGTTATCTCATCTCAGCCTCCATATGACCCTGCAGCTAAGGACACAGTGAGCCGCTGGGTTTCCTCAGTCATCCGAGACGCACACCAAAAACACCATGATCGGTTGATTGGCTCTTCGGTCAGATCTCATGACGTTCATGCTCAGCTTCTTCCGGCTGTTTTAACAAAGTGTCTTCCATACCAATTTCTGTACACATTTGTTGGAGTATCCGCTTCATTCCAGCAGGCTTACCTGAGGGATGTTTTGGTGAGGTGAAGAGGAAGTTTGCCGTCATGCTCTTACGGCGGGCGTCTTGTTTGGAAACAGGAACTTTAGTTAAGTCTTGATGGTGGTATGAGTGCTCTGCGCTAGTACTTAGTTACTTTCTGCAACCTTGTTCCACCACCGGGACGCCAGTGGTATTCTGTGCAAAGTAGGCCGTGGAAGGTAGCTATCGCTAGCAAGTTGTATTCCCCTCCATCAAATGTGAGAGGGCGTACATAGCGTACGAGACATACCTTCCACACCTAAACGGCCACCCGCGATGTTGTTATCCACCCCACAAAAATGTCGCTAGAAGGTTGCTGTGGTGTTGGAGAAACTTTTCGTTTATGGGTAAGGGCGAATCCTACCATTTGGCTGCGAAGTGTTTCTAATAAAGAGTGCGTGCCTCTTCCCGCTATTTCGGGAATTGGCGAATATTTTTACAGTGGTAAAAGGGGTTTCTGGTTCGTGCCCAAATGAAACATTGTGCAAAAGTAAGGTCATGGAAGGTAGTATCGTAAGCTAGTGTATCGCCCTCTCACATTTGAGAGGTGAATACCCGGGGAAATACTATATATATGATGTAAGTCCAATTCGAGAGACCTTGTGGGGTTAACCTCAAATACCTACATTTACCGTTATAAATGTGGTGGTAATTTTCTGGTATGTTAAGGGTTTAATTCAAATTCAACTCCACTCCACTAATTGATAGATAATAAAGCAACAAACAGAGTTTCATTATAGATAAACAAGGCTCCCTGGGTATGGGTCTTAACATTATTTTGACAATCAGAACCTCTTTCTGAAACCACTTGCTTCCCGATCTCCTACAGCTTTCCTCAACAGTTTTTTTTCTATGAGCTCCTTATTACTTGAAAAGGCCTGTGTTTTTGATATGACATGTAAGTAATTGCCCCTTGTTTTGCACTCTAAATGATGCAGAGAGTTAAAACAGAGCTCTTATTTTCATAAATGCAGGCCTGGACTATATATGTGTTCATTGCACTAGGATGAAATTAGAATTGAAATGATAGAATTAGAATAAAACTACCTGTGAAAACTGCTATGAATGATTTTCTGCATCCAGCACAGTTCTACTGGTGCATTTACATGTACTTGTCATTTTCAGCATACATGTGCACTAACACTGTCTGCGGCAAAGTTTATCTCTTTACCCTGGCCAATTAAGTGAATATTTGTCTATCTGTGTCTATTTAGCCATTAAATTATGTAGTCATTTTGGTATGTATGAATTATTGTTGAGAGAAATGTACAGAATCTACCGATCAAAAGACTTAGTCCAATAGCTAACAAATTTAAAAATAAACACCATCAACTCCCTCCCCCTGGGTCATTTATTGCATGAACGTGCTTTGTGGTTGTTAAATTTCATGCTATTTTAAAAGAATTAGTTTGAATGTCACTTTTGAGTATTCCATTATTTCCCATATTTCACTATTTGTTTTTTTGGCCAAAATATGCCCGGTAGTTTTACCAGGTGTGGGGGTATTGGTATTTCCTGTGGTGGGAAATCCGGCCAACCCTGTTTGCTGTGTTATTGTTTGAATGATCCTAGGAGATCAATACCTCTGCTCACATATTTCCATGTTCTATTGTTTGACAAGAGGGGATGTTGAGCTTTGAAGTCAATGAAACATGTTTGATAAAAACATTTGACAATTTCTTTTTTTTTTTTTTTAAGATTCCCTATATTACTTGATTTTTTTATTCCAGGCAGTATGTACAGGAGGTGTGCAGTACCACATTAGGACTGAAACCAACAGGGAACCTTGCACTCAAAAGAAGAGCAGAGGCAGATGCCAGGTAGGGGTTGTCATTGTACAGTGTAGTCCTCAAAATGTGAAACTGAGATTGGATGCGGTTGATTGGTTTTGCAAAACTTGTACCTCTCCTTAAATGCCTAGTTTGTCCTCTTTCTATGGCACCACACGGTATTATCTGTAATAAACGTTCCTCTCTATAAATGCCATGATGGTTTTTTTTTCTTGTAAATGTTCTTTTAAATACCAAAAATCGCCATACATGAAGTATCAACTGATAATTAACAATGGCAATTGAAATTGGTGGCAAATTTGCTGATCTTAAAGTTGGCACCATATGTGATCCACGTAGCAGAATTTTGGCTGAAATAATTTGGGCATAGTACAGAGATTATGTTCTGGAGTGCTTTCAGAGCAATGAGGACAAGGAAGATGCTTGCGTTGCAAAAATGTGGGTTGTGTGGTTGAATGATGAGGCCAAGAAAACAAACAATTGTTTGATTGCCCTTTCCAGACCAAACGCAAAAAATCGAAAAATCGGGTCGCGTTTTTTTTTTTTTTTTTTTAAGAGTGAAAATTCTCATTTTGAGAGGTTTTATGGACATAGATCACTGACCGTTTTTAAAATGTGTTTTAATAACAATTAAAACTGATACCCCTTCCAGGTCGTAGAATATTGCCCATCTGCAGCCCGAATCATAGTTTGTGTTCTGAATCAGTCTAACAGGCAGTCGAGTAACAGCACTCGATCGAGCGAATCGCCTCATTTAAATGGCGATGTCCCAAAATACGGCGAGTTGAATCGTGAGGTCACATCAAAGGTAAAGATTCGTCACAAAATTTAATTGCCAATTACAAATCTCAGCAGGTAAATAAAAATCTAGCGCGGGACTTTTTTCTGTACATGATCAGTTTGATTTTTTAGAAAGAAAAATCCACTTTGCGATAATAAAATCCAAAAAATCATCCATCAGCTTCGGGGAAATTCCCATTTTGCCACATCTTGAATATAGTCCAGAAATGAGTGATGAGTAAATTTGCAATACAATTTATGCCCAATTATAGCCTCATCTTTAGGATACAAGGATTAAAACACATGAATTTCCATAAAAAACTAACAAAGAATGTGACATCGCGGTCGTTAATCTGAAAGGTAAATCGGTGGCTTTTGCACATGCGAAGTAAGGCCAAAATGGCTGTGCGCACGTGCAGTAGAGCAAATATGCACATCAAAAAACATGTAGTGGAAAGTAATCAAGCAGTCGTTTGGAGTACGATTTATGCACCTTTGTCACTTGGATTTTACTAACATCATCACTGACGGATTTAAAAGGGCAATAATATGTACTATAATCTGAAGTTAACCAAAATGGTGTATATGTGCTTTTTATGGGAATATAGCCGAATTCGTCGTAGTCACTCAACTGGGCGATCGCCCGGTTCTCTATAAATTAGCCAAACAGTTTCAATGGACGGTTTGTGCACATATCAGTGAAAAACAACCGAGTAAATATGACGAAATATACATCTAACATCGAAACTAAGGTAAAAAACAAAATTTGATTTTACAAAAATAACTAAATAGAAACTTGTTTATGTTACCACATGAGAAATATGAAAGAAAAGGTTTGGTATTTGGGCTTATTCATTTCGATGAAATAAGTTGTGTATGAACTGTTCGGTAGAGTTTCAAAAAAACAAATAGCATGGCGGCGTGTCAGGGAACTGTATATTCTAGCACAAGCCATTTGCAGCAGACATTTAAGGTCTGTCGTTTATTTTGCAGTGTCCATAAGTAAATCTGTACGTATTGGCCCATGGCACAATGTTGCAGAGAATTTGGTGCCCATTGACGATTTAATCTACAGTATGCGTACACACAGGGCCTATACTTTACAAAAAACAGCTTTGTATTAGAAATATTCTTGTTTCCTTAAAAAAAATAATAAAATTAAAAAAAAAAAACAAGCTAAACCTACCGAACCCATGTTTTTTGGAGGTGAAGGCAATCAAACAAGTTATTTTTCGGCCTGATGGGCATAAGTTAAGACATTAAAAATAACTAAGATGCTAACTGCACTATCATTCTGGTGCAAAGCTGTATCTCACTAAGTGTCTTAACCCTTTACCGCATCCCATGCTAGGCCATTTCCGGGCCCCCACAACCAGGATTTTATCAGTAAAGATTGGCCTGTGGTACATGCAGCCACAACAAATTTGTGGGCAGACCAGATACAAGTTTACAGGTTCATTAGAAAACACTGAAGGCAAGATTATTTTATTGTACTCAAAATCCAGGGTAGGTTCCAGCCAGAATTTGCCTATGTCCTCGCTAGACTTTAGCATGGCTCACTTCACTTCGATAAAAATGAGAACCAATGAAGCGAATATGGGCTATTTCTAGCCAGGGTTCCCAGGTAAGGTTGAAAAACAATTTGTGCATGTCATCTGTGTGGTACCTTCATTGCTTGGTATCTTAGAGAACATCCTTACATAACAGTAAAGAGTTTATCTAGTAAAAGTATTGCTAGTGCCCAATAATACTCATATCTGTCTCAGTTTTTTTTTTGGACACCTTGTATATTGAAAAAGTTTGTGAGTGACCTGTTGGGTTCCATGCCCAGTTCGGGCCCACATGGGACTTGATTTGCATTTGCTATATGTAGCAGACGTGATATCATTAGCATATTAATGGCATCAGAAATAGTTGGAGTTGCACCAAACAAGTGTTTGGGCCTAAGGAAAAGATTAGGATTCATTTTTTCTGAACAATCACCCCATTTGAGTAGTAGATTCACCTTCACACTCTGAGAGATGTGTAAATCTATTGTTATTCCAGGGGTAAGCTACGAGACACCATATTGGACTGGGAAGACCCCTCCCTGAGCTAGATTAGAACGTGGCCAGAATGCAAGTGAGTCAAGGTGGAATATTTTATTCAAGGGAGGGCGGCAAGAAATCCCAATTTTCAACTATCGCCATTGGTAACAACCACAGCAACCAGCAAAGTCCCGCTCTGTTACATGGTATTAACAAACCAACATCAGGGCCACACACAATGCACTGGCTGCCATTTCAAAACACGGACATTTACTTGCCACTTTCCCAAGAAACTATTGAAATGACCGGTAGGAATTTTTTGTCTAAAATGGTTCCTTGGATACCCCGAAACGTTCAACGAAAACACTCCTCACCGGTCACATAATTTTGTTTTAAAACCTTATAATTAAACCCGACTATCAAATTTTCACGACGCCTACTAAGTCTGGTTGAAGAGACTCTTATTTGAACAATGACACTCATAACATAACTCATCGGATGTTGTCGGCTTGCTGTGGTTAACCAACGTAAAAGCGAAATCTTGAAGCGAAAAATTCTGAATTTTTTGATGTATTTTGGCCAGGAATATTTTCTTATTCCAAAAACATTGGAGTTGAATCAACTCCACTGGAAGTGGTTATTTCTGATTTTTTTTTTTTATTAATACGGCACTAGGACGAGTAGTATGTGGTCATGGGCAACACCCATGACGACGCCATCCAGCTGCCCAAATTGGGTGGTGGTTTGCACTCCGTATTGCTGTAACTAACTTCTTTTACATTTTTGTGAGTTTTTCTATAATGAATGAGGCTTTGCGGCCACCGCCCTTATTTATTCAAAAGACAATTGATCACTCAAGATCATTTGCATTGCAAATGTTCTTAATTATTCATGTTCTGTTGTGTGCATATGGCATGTTTCACAGTTAAAGGACCATGAGTTCCCTTCAAGAATAGTGTTGTATTAGAAAGCAAGTATAATTTGAGGTTGAGTTGATATTATAATGGAATAAGGACAATGTTATAAATGAGATAAGAGTTTTTATAAAATTTTGAAAGCAAATATAATATTATTATTAGTTTGGGACAAATTGACCTTTTTTTTTGGTGTCCGCCTCCTAGGCATGAAGACACATATATCAATCATCACTTTGTCCACAGTTGTTTGTCCGCCTGCCTCAAATTAAAGGCAGGAAGACATAGGGGTCACTTGTCACTGTTGTCACTGTTGTTTTGAAAAGGGGACATTGTGCCGTAAATATCAGTGCATGTTTGAACCAATCCCATAATGCATTGCAGGTGCCTATACTGTACTGTACTTGCCAGTACTTAAGGAAAAAAAGAAAAAAAAAAAAAAATACAGTTTCAAGAAGTTAAAGACCACAGAAACATTTCATAATCGATGCTTCAAATTCGCTTAATACTAATGCTTTGGGGACTAAAATGGTAAGTGTAAAAGTCAAGGGTCTTATGAGTTGTTAAGAATAGATACTCAGAGTATAATTCTTTTTGGATGGGATCACACAACCCTGATTGAATTGTGGGATTGACTCATACACCCTCTGGGATCAGTGGCGGCACTCTAAATTTTTATTTCTTACCCCCATTCCCTCGCCCCCCCCCCCCCCGACCGAAAGCAAAATGACTGAGTTTTTGCAAAAAAATCAGCAATTTTGGGAACAAAAAATCACCAAATGTTTGGGGAATCGCGATTTTGGGGTCAAAATTTGTTAAAAATCTCCAAAATTTTTACCCCCCAGAATTTCACTTTTGCCCCCCCCCCCCCCCAAAAAACTTTCACTTTGACCCCCCCCCCATTGCCCCCCCAGAAAAGAGGTCTGGCACTGCCAGTGCTGGATGAGTATAATTATTGGCATAATCACTGTGGTTTGTTATAATGCTTAGATGTGCCCAAGATAATATAAAAAAACAGAGTTCTCGATTTTTTTTTTAACATGTAAGTACGTATTTTTGCATCTTGCAGACAGGCCGCCGTCAGTGTGCCTCGGAAACCCATCTGCTTCAATTGTTCCAAGCGGTAATCGCCATACACACCAGAGAATGGAGAAGCTTGCCACATCAACATACAACCTACTAAACATGTAAGATGGATGTAACCTCAATAGGTCATCAGATCTTTTTGTGAGTTTGGTTTCAACCTTTTTTCGGTTTCAAATTGTCAGACATGAAAAATGATCTGGCAATTCCTCAGACTATCAGTGGTAATGACACGATATGAACAATGTTGAGTTGTCGTTAAACTTTAACCACCACATTCACTCCATGTGTTAACTGGGAGAAGTATAATTATCCATGTCCTTCTGTGGTTTTCCATTGTTTCTCATGTGAAAAGATTATGACGTAAAAAATTCTTTGGGAAAGATTGGGTTTGAGTTAGGACAACATGGCAAGAGTCAAAAGAAATTTACACCAATTTCATCATAAAAATATTAAAAATAGTTACAGTTTAAAATTGTTTTTTATAACATGAAAACAATAGCTCATTATAGCCACTGTTCATTGGTAAAAAAATCTAAGGTTTACATTTGGGTTTGCATATTGCAGTTCTGGTAATTAACGGAAATAGCCCGCCACAAAACCATATTGACCACGGGTTTTGTACAATTTTTTTCACGTTCCACAGCAGCAAACCATTGGGTACCTGTAATCTAAATGCTTAACAACTTTTGGCATTTTAGTTCTAGAATAAGCATTACCTAATCCGTACCAACTGTTGTTTATATAATATTTCAAAACCAATAACAATACAGTAGCGTACCGGGCAGGGGGAAGGATGCATTGTCCCCTCCCCATGCTCTGACCCGGAAGATTAGGCTTAAGCTAGCTTAAGCAGGAAAGTGGAAAAAAGAACAAGTTAAAAAGGAGTATAAGAAGGGAAGGGGATGACAGGATTGAGATCAAAGAGAAAAACAGTGGCCGTTGAATGTGTGTAATGTCCAAATATTGATCCCCAAAGGTACCCCCCCCAAAAAAATGTGTCCCTGCAAAGAATTGCAGGAGGTCACCATACAAACAAATCGTTTTTTTAAAATCCATGTGTGGTATTAATGTCTTGTGTGTGTGTGTTTGTTGTGTGTGTGGGTGTTTGAAGTTTCTTTATACCCTTTTACTTTCAATTGCTTGTGCAGCATGGATGGATATCTTAACGACAATTGCCACCAAACTAAGATCATGGGTGTACCATAGAGACTTGCATTTCACTGGTATGTGGTTAAGGTCACATACCAAAGTTCCAAAGGGTCATTAGAGGTTCAACTTGTGTAGAGAGTGAAGAAAGGTATCGCAAACAGGTGGACACTATAATTGCTTTTACCTTTCCTCGAGTCAGGACGTCAGTGTGTTATGAGTAGTCGCAGCATCAAACGTGGGCAATTGATTTGAAGCGATGGCATACCCGCCTGTGTATAATAAAGACAGTGCGAAAATATACGGCAACCCATCTGTCTGAACCATTGACGCGCACTACTCGATTAAGGCTCATGGACTATAGCGGTTTATAACTCACTTTGTTTATTTAAAAAATACCTTTATTTGTCCCCCGAACAGTTCTGGAGGGGACTATAAAAAAAATGGGCTCCGTCCTATGTTTTCCGTGTTTCGTCCGTCGTCCTGACAAAAATGTGAACACCTGGAACATTTGGGCATATCTTTTTTTTCTGGATGAGTAGAGTAGCCAAATTGGTAGTTGTAGGAGGGAAACCTCCCTACTAACATGTAATATTCATTCCCACAGGGCCTCCCCTGGTTCTTTCAGGGGGTAGGGAAAAAGGTCAAGGGAAAAGTGTCAATACTACTGCCAGAAAAGGTTCAAGATTTTGTCCATAGTGTGTACATTTCTTGGAAAGTTCCCCATAGGGCTACGATCATGGTGGTGGAAAGAAGGGGTTCATGAGTTCTCGACCTGATTAGATTTTTAAGAAAATTGTCCCGCAAGGCTTGTATAACAAGTTATCTGGAGTTCTATAAGGCGCGTAGGATGATGTACTTGGTGAATGAAGTGTTAAGAGTTTCGCGACCTTATTGGGATTTTGGGTGCGTATTTTGGTCAAATTACATATGCAAATGAGCTGATTAATAGCAAAAATTGGCATAATCGGTGGCATCGGATGCACAAAATTCCTTCATGCATGAAAGCATATCATGGTGCGCATCTTCTTTTGCCCTTTGAAAGTGTGTGATATATGCAGGTCAGTATGTAAATGAGCTATTAAATATGCTAATTGCTGTATCGCTAAACGGTACATCGGATAACAAAATTCACTTCGCTATTGAAAGACCACTCTACCAACATCTTTGGTGTTAATCGTAATTGGTCAAAGTTGCTTGTGGCCATTAAAGGGGCATTTCTTGATGGCAATGATCTAATTAAATATCCTAAATGCTGTAATCGCTGAACGGTACATTGGGTTTGGGGGGAAAGGGATGGGGTGGGTGGTTGGGAAAGGAAGGGAAGGGGAGGGGAGTGGTGGGGTGGTCGGGAGGGGGAAGGGTGGGGTGGTGGGGAAGGGGGATGGGTGGTTCCATATTGTAGACATACATTGTAGTTTGCATATTTATCGCATGTGATGATCGCGATATGCGGCGGGGACATATTTTACACATCGCGTAAACACGAGTTCACCTTGTCAAATAGTAAATGATCCTCTCGTATTTTTCTTTTTCAGGACAAAAAAGCCGACCTCGACTAAATCTATGTGGATGAAGTCCACTGTCAAAAGTAATGGAGCAATTTGGACTAGCAATACCTAAATATGAAGGACCGCGCACTGTGATGACATCATCACTACGGGGCAAGTTCCGAAAACGAAAACCCACCAGCACCAACCTCATGATCAACTTTCCACAAAATCTGAGCTGCTCACAAAAGGCAAAGTAAAATGTGACACAAGATTGGTCAGCATAATACCATCTGAAGCAAGAATTCATTTGATCATCACATTTCAAAGTCTGAGGCAGTAACAAAAGATGAATCAAAGGGAAAATCCTCTGTAAGACAAATGACGAATCAAAAGTGATGCAGAAAACTTGAAACAATGGCAAACCTCTGGGAATGACGTCAAAGAGGTCACACCATGGTATCATCACTGACATCAACAGTAACCTGGATGAAGCTGACAAAGTCTCTCAAAATAATGCAATCCAGAATGTAGGATTACAGAGACTTCTAGAACTCCTGCGGCGGTTTCTCAAGAAGGTTTCAGAAAGCAGACGGCTAGTGGTAGACCTCAAGTTTGTAGTACTCAAACCTCAGGTACCAAGATGATCTGTCCTCAGATCGGAGGTCTGTGTCCAGGAACTTTTTGACATTAGCAGAGACTGGTCTAGTCTATGTCTAGAAAACCATATTACCGAGAATTCGGAAGTGACTGAGGGAAACGTAGATGATAATCAACTTCAGTGGAAGACATGGCTCAGATGAGGCCGTGCAATAAAATTTGAAATTGAAGAATGTGAAGTGATAGATCTGACAGATTAACAGCCTCTATGTCAGGTTGTTTGTTTTTTATTATTGTGCATAATAGCCATGTGTTTGGAAACCGTAGAGATAAGTGGGGCAGAAGTAATATTCCATGATTACTGTGAAGGGACTCTAGCCTGGCTGCTTTCACACGGATTCTATGGCTTCATGTATCGATATGATGTGCTCATGACTACTCATGCATAAACACTTAAAGACACTACAGTGGATTTGAAAAAATATTCGATTTATTTATTTAAACTTTCTTCTTGACAAGAGCACTGATTTCCAAGGAGGCCCTGCTATTATACACATGTACAGAATGAACTTATACAGAAATAACATAAGATAAAAAATAACTAAACACAGAAAAAAACTCAAAAAGAAATGAGTATAAATGAAAACTATAGACATCTACAGAGTACAAAATATGTTTATGTGGATTTACAAATGTAGATGCTTTTAAGCTTAGATAGACTCATTGTATTATAGTTACAGCGGATACAGAAGGAAGACTGTTCCATAATTTGGTTGCTCCATATGGAACGTACGTTTCCCTGCATTTAGGTTCCAAGGTGGTTCATACAAAGATTTTGTGGTTTGACTTCTGTCCCTTAAAATGAACTGAGTGCATAAAAGTGAACTGAGAGGAAAGTAACCTGGGGCAAACCTTTGAAGCATTTAAAATAAGATTAGCATATGGGTATACAACAGATCATTAAGTTGTTCCACTGCAGTGTACACACAGTCTTTAACAGGAGTTCTAATGTCACTCGATAAAATTATGAGGTAATCTATTTTGAAGAACTGGAAGTGTCATAAGATCGTTAGACACAGGTAGACCAGACAGGGCTGCAATAGTCAAATGTGGAATGACAATGATTTGCAAGCATAATAAGAGTATCTTTTGGAATCTAATATTTAGTCTTCTTATAACCCCACAACGTTTGAAATACATGCCAGACCTTTGATTGATATGATCCCACCAAGACATCAGAGGATCAAAATTACACCCAAGATATTTAAAACTGGTCAAACCCGTTCAATAGTATCAATACAGTGCAGAGAAAACATTTTGAAAATTATTGAGAACGTGGACATGTGAAAAATATCATAAACTTGCGTATTCTTGGCATTCAAGTGGTTTGTTATATCAAACCATAGAAATTTGTTTAAGTGTGATTGAAGTTCACCATTCAAGAGTGTGTGGGTTATCTGAAGTACAAAGAAGTGTTGTATAATAAGCATACATAGTACATTTACATTTTACACTATTTTATATTATGACAAAAAATGATAAAAAGAAGAGGGCCAAGTATAGAGCCTTGGGGATTCCAATGTTGAGATATGTTGAAGGTCGGAAAGAGTAGATTTAATGTTGACTGCCTGAGTTCTGTCACTGAGATAGGATCGACACATGTAAGTGCAGGACCAGTAATAACATTTTGTGAAAGTTTATCAATGAGAAGAGAATGGATTAACGCAGTCAAAAGCCTTCTGAGGTCAAGGAGAAAAATTGCACCTGGCACGACCCTCATCCATATTTTTCAAAATAAAATTCCTGAACATCAAGCAAATAGTAGAAGCTGTGGAATGATTAGCACGAAAACCTGAGTGTTATCAGAGAGAAGGCCATTGTCAACCAGGTACGAATACAATGCTTGAACAGCTCTTCCATGATTTTAGAAATAATGGCAGAACGGAAATAGTCGATAGTTCCCAACATCTGATTTGTCAAAGTTTTGAAATAGGGGTAACTTTGGCGTTTTCCATTCTGCCGGAAAAAACCGATGTAGTAAGGGAAAGGTTGCAAATAAACGCAAGATAATTGCTTACTATAAGGAGCAAGGCCAGATTAGAAAGTTTTACACTGAAAGCATCAAATCCTGGAGACTAATTATTAGACATATCACATATTTGCTTATAAACAAAACGTTTGGAGAAACCATTACAGAACTGAAAATAGAATCACAGTACGATAAAATTATTTGTAGGTGATGTGCGTCTGCCTTATGAGCATCATCAAACTTATCTGCAAGAGAAGAAACAATAGAAGTGCAAATCGTATATTAAAAGCATTAGCAGTATCTTAGCTGAAGATGTGAACATCATCAGTCACAGCATTGGAAGTAGATGATGCTTTGTTAGGTAACAGTTTTTTGAGAGTAGACCAGAATTTTTTGAGTTGTAACATTTTCAGCAATGAAGCAGAAGTAGAATATCTTTTTGAGAAAGTGAACGCATATGTTGGCTTTATTGCGATAAATTTAGCCATATGCCAATCATGAGGGATCATTAGATTTATGAGCTCTAGCGAAAAAATAGTCACAGTCTTGCAAACAGTCAGAAATTCACAAGTGATCAATTGGTTGAGAGCCTCTCATACGTTTTTACCTGACTGAGAGCATGAGCATCCACAGCTTACAAAATAAATCTTTCCAAATATTCCAAGAAATATCACATCATTACAAGTATGAACTTGATCCCAGTTAATATTTCTAATAGTATTAACAAAAAGATCAGCTCTCATTAAAATTTTTATATTATCTTGGTCTTAGTAATTTTAAGGAGGATGGCTTAATCTGCGGATGTTAATTTTCCGAACAACATAATAAAGAGATTGATCACTAAGACCCAGACTGTGTGTAACCCAGAGGTAGAAATTGTTCTGGTCGAGACACAAAAGCAAGATCAATCATTGTCTCCCTCTTTTTCAGTAATGCGTGTATAGTCATTAATCAAGTTGAGGGAGCTGTGAATGGTTAGAAATATGAGATACCCCACTACCCCCCATTTTTAGCTGGAGACGATTTACAAATATCAAGATTAAAGTCACTTACAATAATAATATCATCATAAATAGAAAGCACCAATTTTGAAAACATAAATCAATTTTGTCAACATAGTCAGCTGTAGCATCAGGAACACGATAGACAGTGCCTAGAATAATTGGTTGTTCGGTGTGGCAGACTTGCTTTCAATCACAAAGCGATTCCACATTCATTAATGGAGAAGATACTGATTCTTTGAAATACTCCCATCCTTAATATAAAAAGGCAATACACCTGATTTTGGTATTTTCTATCAACTCTACAAAAATAGTAATCATCAATTTTAAGTTCGCTGTCATCAATATCACTGGAAAGCCAAGTTTCAGTTAAAAACAGCAGCACATCAAATGTGGTGTGAAGAAAGATATTTAAGTAATCAACTTGTTTCTTAAGCTACGAATCTTGAGTGTGTGATCTTTCATCCCTTGACAAGTGAACAGTTAAGATCAATAAATGTTCATCACAAGAAAGGGAAGCACATTGAGCCCATGTCCTATAGAAACAGGAATACACCAGTATTTGTTAGCATTATAAGACAATAGTTACACAATAAATGAAAGGATAAAGAGCACTGAATGCATGCTACTACATGCTGGTTGGCTTAATTGACTAAGAACAAAATACCAATACATGTAATCAGAGAAAAGGTGTATGACATGATTGAACAGAGTTTAAAGCATTACAGTTTTGTGAATCAGGATATGTATTGAAACTATCTTGACTAGATTAGGTACCTGAAGGCTTATTTATCATGCACCCTAAGTTTTGTTGACCATATGAGAATTTAAATAACCATCTGTATGAGTTACAGAATGATCTTGCTTTGTATATTTGTAATTTGCAGGAATAGCTTCAAAGTGAAGGATAAGTCTGTAGAATTCTCATAAGTTACCTTTTACAGCTGTAGAACCTTGACAGAAGGAAGAAAACGGCAGTTTTCCCAGATACGATTCTCCATTCAATTACGTGTTGTAGTAAGTGTCCGTTCGGACAGTAATGACTAAAATCTCCGATCTGTCCTTATTAGGGTTGCTTCTGGTCTTATCATTTGCAGGGTATGTTAGGATACCTGTACTTGTTTACATACATGCAAAAATCTATTTTGATGATTTTTTCGATTTGCTGATTTAGCAAATCGCTGATAGTGTCTTTAAAACACTTGAGATGGTTTACGTAATTTCATTGGTTCCTTCACGTGCGGATATCCGAGCCGATATCGCACGTTTACAGGTGATGCATCAACGCGATACACTGTCGCACTGCTCGGACCGATCGAAGGTGCATAGTAACAATGGACTGATTGATTTAAAAAGCTGGGGTAGTTCATCGGATCAAATCTACCATAATTTTAGTAATATTTTACTAATAGCTTATTTTGAATGAAGGTGTTAAAGAATGGGAATAAAGGTATTGGTTTTAGCCTCTGTCGTGTATCTATCACACTGCGACAGCCCTTTTAGCGTCAACCAACTCGGCTGCACTTGGTTTCTACTTAAAAATAAGGTTGTCGCCCATGTGATATGACACAATAGACACCACAGCAGAGGCTAAAAAACAATACATTTATTCTCTAAGTATTTACCAATAAGACAACCATGGAGTTCATCAGTGGTGTTGGGGACACATTGGATAAAAATAACCCATTTCAATTGGTAGCAGTGATGTGTGTGTGGAAATTGTGTTGTGTATGTCAATTTGTTATTTAAAATATCTTATTTTTTTTTTTTTTTTTTTTTTAAGTTTTCCAAAATTTTAAAAATACACCAGTTAAGAGATTCTACCTAGAACCTCTTCCAAATTTTCTGAAAAAGTAAGATATTTGAACTCTTGATGACTGTTTTAAGATCATTAAAGGGGCAGGCGTGATCCAACAACCTCGTGCCACGATTTACCTCGAAAAAGTTGAGATTTTTATATCATCTTAGTATCAGTGTACCAAAGTCTTACGTCGTACCGTTAAAAAATTGCAATTTTGTATTTTCTGGCCATAAACGGACCGAAATTACCGCACAGTGGCATATGGAACCGTGGGAAACAAGCATTTGCTCATACGCAAAACCGCAAGCTCAGGATCAACTCAAATTTTGTGAAGCTTTTCTCGAGGATATTTAGCAAACCATGAATAAAACAGAAGGTGCGGAATCACGAAATGCACCTTTCATTCCAAATTCATGATATGCAGTCTTGATAGCACTTATTCCCTAAAAAGAATGGAAGTGGGATTATATATACCCAGGTTTTTCTCAAAACTCTTAGAACCTCAGGAACAAGAAGAAAAAAGTCTTCATGATATTAAAGGATCCTGTTGATTAGAATGCTCAGTATTTCTCCATAGATGGATTTTGTGTCTGTTTCAGGAATTATGATTGTCATTTTCACCAAATTAACCTTTTCAGGAGGTAAAAAATTCATATTTTCAACCATGAAGTACTTGATAACAGTTGGGAAAGAAGACCAAAAAAGATTAGTCTGCAAAAACACTTGGAAATAAGCTTTGTGCTTTTTATCCTCCTGGCCCAAAAAGCATGGGGGATTTGTCATAGCGAAATCTGTCCGTCAGTCTGTCTGTCTGTCTCCACCTGTAACCATCAGAACCCTGACCTGATCTAGATGAACACTTACACCACAGGACCTTAGTATCTAATGCTACTTGCACTGTGACAGAGAGAGTCTTAGGCAAAATGTCACTTTGCATATTTCAGACTTTCTGCTCTTACAACCAGCGGCTGGTCCACCTGTGCAAACTCTCTC
Organism: Ophioderma brevispina; assembly: GCA_023653785.1. Taxonomy (NCBI): domain Eukaryota; kingdom Metazoa; phylum Echinodermata; class Ophiuroidea; order Amphilepidida; family Ophiodermatidae; genus Ophioderma; species Ophioderma brevispina. Next base: position 39,623 of record JAMKCH010017834.1, read on the forward strand.
ATACCACCGGGCAGGGGGATCTCACAGTTTTAACTTACAGAATTTTTTTTTTTCTTAAAGCTTTGACCTTTGGTCTTGGTGGCTTTCGTGTCCTGTTCTCACCATAGAGAAGGTGCTTTCCACAAAAGGCCTTGAAGAAGGCAATCTTAGTTCTTCGGTGACACGGGACCGCCTCTAGATATTAAGTTTGTTGCCACCTAATCAATGCATGCTTGTCCTTTTCTTTTCAAAAAGTCCTTTTTTGTTATTAAGTACATGGGATATGTTTATTTTTGTTTTAAGATTTGCTATGCAGGATTTTTGATTGGATTTTTGTCAACTTTTATTTTCAGCCAGCTTTTATGTTTGTTTCTAACAATGAAAAAGGGAGAAAAACAGGGCATCACATGGCACTTAATGTCATCTTACAAGATATGCACCCAGGTTCGATACAAACTTTTTCTCTTGCCCTATACACAATCCGATTTCGCCACAACCAACACCTCACTGGCAGCCATAGCCGGGGTGCATCCTGCTGAATTCACCCAAATGTGCAGATAGTGTAGCTTTTGAATATACTTAATCAAGCGTGGTACAGACGTACAAAAAGATTTGGGTAGGTTTGGGTTGGAGGCCCCCCAGTAATGGCGGATCAATTCTGACCATCATTTGGCTGGTCGGATTTGTCTATAAGTGTATGTGTGTAGGCTTAAAGTAGAACATCCACCTTGTTAAAAATCTAGGATATTTTAATTACAATGTATAAACAAATGAAGTGAAGACTGGAAGTACACTGTTAAAAATGTCACTTTCACTGGCAGCTGGGACTTAACAACAGTTAAAACAATAGTGTTTACAGTGGTAACAGTTTAATTGTTATAAACGGGCATTTTTTTAAGACAATTTTTAACAGTGTATGTGTATTTGTCAGTCCTATCGAAAATAGATTATTTTATATGTTAACTGTTTTTTTTTTCTTGTTTATGTGGCACTTTGTAAGATCCAAACATTTTTCTCAGTAATGGCACTTGCCATCATGTATGTGATAGACATTAAAATAGTACCAAATGAAGTTGTTTTAATTGTTTGATTCTGCTTTTTGTGAATCCTTACCTGGATATATGATTGTAAAAAGAGGACAGAAAAAATGTAATTAGCAGAGTCTGAGTTGACCTGGGTAAGAAAGTATCCAGAACATACTAGAGAGGAGGGCCAAATGTGCAAATTCCCCCAATCAAAGCCTACTGTACACATGCATACTACAGTACCCGCAAAAAAAAAATTGTGACCGTATGGAACACTTGTTACGATGTAGCAACGCTGTATTGTATGGCATATTTACACCACTCTGTAAATGAGATGCAAGCAATACGCTGTGGTTTATGATGAACACTTTATAGCTGCAGGTATTTAATACGCTGGCCAGGATTCTTCTGCAGAAACTGTAGGCAGGTTTGAATGTTTGAATATCTGTGTGCGGCACTCTTTTCTGGTATTTTCTGCCAAATGCTTGGGCTAATTACAACAAAACTCAGTCAGTAGAACTTTTGGCCCAAGCTTATATGGGGTGTACACAAATTGACCCATAATGACCCCTACATGTTCTTTGACCCCATTTTGTAAATGCTCTCTGTGTGTATCTATGTGTGGCAAAAATGTTAACCCTGCAGTTATTGGAGTTAGATTTCTCAATTCACCTCTTACTCAGAAAACCACTGGCCTGTGACTTCATATGGGTGTACACAGATTGACCTTTGATAACCCCATGTGCCCTTTGACCCCATTCACAAATCATGATGGCAGATGACACTAGCATTCCAGGAATGCTGTATTTTGAGAGAGGGGTCATATCAAGTGGGACCATGCCCTTGCATACACCTTTGGGCCTGGTGTAAACCGGGATGCAGTATATAATATAAAACTATATAATCCCTCAAAATAAGGTCTTTCCAATAATTTTGTGACCTGTTTACATGAAGGATACACTGAAAAACACTATGTATACTGCAGGTATCTAATACGCTGGCCAGGATTCTTCTGCAGAAACTGTAGGCAGGTTTGAATGTTTGAATATCTGTGTGCGGCACTCTTTTCTGGTATTTTCTGCCAAATGCTTGGGCTAATTACAACAAAACTCAGTCAGTAGAACTTTTGGCCCAAGCTTTATATGGGGTGTACACAAATGACCCATAATGACCCCTACATGTTCTTTGACCCCATTTTGTAAAATGCTCTCTGTGTGTATCTATGTGTGGCAAAAATGTTAACCCTGCAGTTATTGGATTTATACTTTCTCAATTCACCTCTTACTCAGAAAACCACTGGCCAGTGACTCATATGGGGTGTACACAGATTGACCTTTGATAACCCCATGTGCCCTTTGACCCCATTCACAAATCATGATGGCAGATGACACTAGCATTCCAGGAATGCTGTATTTTGAGAGAGGGGTCATATCAAGTGGGACCATGCCCTTGCATACACCTTTGGGCCTGGTGTAAACCGGGATGCAGTATATAATATAAAATTATATAATCCCTCAAAATAAGGTCTTTTCAATAATTTTGTGACCTGTTTACATGAAGGATACACTGAAAAAAAGTTGCCATATTGCCCAAGGAGAAAACAGTTTTCACTATGTACATTTATATGTAGTTAATGAGACAAACTATGAATCCATTATTTTTGTGATAGTGAATTGAATACACATTGTTAAAGATTTTAATATTTGATCTTAATAACCTGTTACCTGGTTGTAACCCAGAGTTTTCAATGCTTGTGGCTTACAGGGGTATTTTGTGATCAACAGCCTCGTCCCCTGATGTACCTAAAAAGGTTGATATTTTTATAGCATTTCAACTGTTGGCCTAAGTTTTCTACATGTGCTTAATCTTATGTACAGCAGTAGCATAACCAGCTTTTTCTGAAGAGGAGGAAAGGGAAAGCTCGTTTATTCTCAGTGGGTCAAGCATATTAAAAGTTGAATAGTGCAATATAGGCCTTTGTTGCTTTCACTGGTATATTGCCATTTTTTTTTTTTTTTTTTTTTTTTTTTTTTTTTTTTTTTTTTTTTTTTTTTTTTTTTTTTTTTTTTTTTTTTTTTTTTAAAAAGGCCCCTAAAATAGATTTAGGGAGCGGAGCGAGCAAAGAAAAAAGGGTTTTTTTTGCACATTTTTGCCCCCAAAATGGTTTAAAAAGTCCACTTTTATAGGACTAATAGAAAAGAAAACCAAAAGCTAAGTTTTGAACTTGTTTGCTGTCCTAATCACCCCTATAGAGAAGCATAGAAACATGTTTGGATTTTTCTGCCATACAACTTTTTGTAAGGAAGTTCTCAATGGCGACCCATGGGCCACAATAGACCCAGAAACTGATGTTTGGCCACAATCCACTCAAATACAGAGAAGGCGAGTGTAAAGTACTATTTGGCTCCTGGTGTGATCAGATATTTGTCCTGCCCTTCTGGTCCATGGGAAAATATGATTGAGAACCCCAGTTTTTTGTACATACATAACATTTCGCTTTACATCAAGTGTGATTTTATCTAAAATTGGTAAGCATTTAAATTTTGCCAACAAATTGATTTGTGAAGAATCCTGGTGTCAGACATGGAAATCCCTACATTCAGTCTCAAGTTTGATGGTTTTCACCTGCCCTCTTCCTCATTCCCTGTTGCTCTTCCCCCTCTTTTTTATCAGTGTTCCCATTAGTAAAAATGATTTTACATATAGGAAAGGGGTACTATGAGGACATAGGAAAGGGGTTTATAGGTATGTGTACCTCCTTCAAGGAGCATTTTGTGATCAACAACCGTTAACCCAACTTCCCCTAACAAAATGTTGAGATTTTTATATCTGAAACCGATAGCCTTAAAGGTGCATTTCGTGATTCAGCAAGTCTGTTTTATTCATTGATCATAGATATCCTTGAGAAAAGCTTATTCTCAAAATTTGAGCAGATCCCGATCTTGCGGTTTTGGTTATGAGCAATTGCTCGTTTCCACGGTCCATGAGGCTACGGGGCTTGTAATTTCGGTCCGTTTACGGACAAGAAACTACAAAATTGCGAATTTCTTACCGATGCGACCGAATTTGCACGTAAGATTGGGCCAGTGATTACTGAGTCTAAGGATTCCAGATGATATAAAAAATCTCACATTTTTTAGGTAAATCGGGGGACGAGGCTGTGGATTCCGAAATGCCCCTTTAATTATCCATGTGTACCTAATCTTCCGTGCAAATTTGGTCGTTCTATCTGTAAGCAATTAGCAATTTTGTATTTCGTCAGTAAACGGACAGCAGAAATTATGCACAGTGGCTATGGGACCGTTGGGAAACGAGCAATGCTCATAACACAAAACTAAAGGATCCATTTCAACTAAAATTTTGTAAAATAAGCTGTTCTCAAAGAATATTGAAACATGAATAAAACAGAAGGTGGTGGAATAACGAAAATTATGCACCTTTGAAGCTTAATTCAATTTAATGGCCCATTTGAGGATATTGGACATGCTTGGATTTTCAGCCAAATTAGCAAATATGGTAAGCTGATTGAACCACAACCCAATAAACTATGTTTTTCACTTGATAGAACATTTTTTTTTTAACTTTACTGGAGATAAAACCATATTTTTTTTCTCTTGGAAAAACATTAGTTTTTCATTTGATGGAACTTAATATTTTTCAAAGAAAAACAATCTAGAAAAACTTTTATCTTGATAGAAAAAACTAAGTGTATCAAGAGGAAAACCTGTGTATCTAATAAAACAACTTAGAAAAAAAAAAATGTTTATCAAACACTCAGTCTATCAATTAGCAAACTATATTTTTCTCTATAAGAAAAAAAACAATGTTTTTCTAGATAAACATTTTTTCTCTGATAAACTAGTTTTTTTTCTGATACTTTTTTTAAATAACAGTTCTATTTGATAACGTTTATCTCTTGAAAAACAGTTTTTCATTTAAAAATATTTATCACAAGAACTTTTTCTGAATACATTGTTTATCAAGTGAACAACTGTTTATAAACAAAAGTGGATCTAGATAAAGAGAAAACTGTTTATCTAGATAAATTAAGTTCATCAAGAGAAAAATAAGTTTTCCTAGATACATTTTCTTCTTACTACTTCTTGATAAAACATAGTTGTTCTCTTGATAAACTAGTTTTTTTTCTGATACTTTTTAAATAAACAGTTTATCATTTGATAAACGTTTATCTCTTGAAAAACAGTTTGTATTAAACATATTATCAAAGAACTTCTCTGAATAAAATGTTTATCAAGGTGAACAACTGTTTATAAACAAAAGGTTATTCTAGATAAAGAGAAAACTGTTTTCTAGATTATCAAATTAAGGTCATCAAGAGAAAAACTAAGTTTTTCTAGATACAGTTTTCTCTTAATAAACTTTCTTGAAAACATAGTTTTTCTAATTCTATATTTAAAAATGTTTTCTTTTGGTGAACTGTTTTTCTAGGTAAAAATTCCAGATAAACAGTTTTCTATCTTGATAAACTTACATATACAGTTTTTCTCTAGATAAAACTAAGTTTTTCCTCTCGATAACTATGATTATCAAGAGAAAATTATGTTTACCTAGATAAACAGTTTATCGGGGTGTGGTTCAATCAGCTTGGCATACGCGTACCTCTGCTGCCAACAATCCAAGAGAATCCTGGTCGCTTTGATTCACTAAATTTATTGAGAGAAAAAAATAAAACTTAAATTAATTTCTTAGAAAAAATGTTATCAAGAGAAAAACATAGTTCTTTTTTTTCAAAAATCTAATGATCTATTGATAAACTGAGTTGTCTAGATAAACTAAGTTTATTGATGAGAAAAAGTTTTCAAAACTAAGAAATCCATTTGAATAAACCATTTTTCAAGATGAAAAAACTGGTTTTCTCTTCATAAAGTGTTCCTCTCTTGAGAAACTATTGTTATCAAGAGAACAAAATATATTTATCTAGATAAACATAATTGTATCGGGGTTGTTGGTTCAGTAAGCTTTGCCATACGTGTACCTTGGTGATCAGAAAAACTGCACCTTGCTCCAATTTAAAAAGTTACAGGGGGTCAAAGTGGCTCAAAAACTGCTAGGGTACCATACTTTGGGGGACATAAGTCAAAAAGTAAAAGTGATATAACTTCCAAATTGGGCTGGTGATAGCTTATCTTGAATACAACCCTTGTGTACAATGTCATACTCACATCAGCTTCATTTGCAAAAAGTCCAATTTGACCTTGACTTGGTCCCCCCTAAAAACCAATGTCAGACGTTCTGCACCAAATTCTGCTTAAAATATTTCTCATCATCAATCATTTATTTTGTTCTTCACAAAATACAACAAAATAATATGAATAAATAATATGAATGATATAGTACAATGAAAATAATAACAATAGGATTAAGAAAAAATCCTCATGAATAAGTGTAAATTATAAAGCATCATTATAACTTAAGACAAACTAAGTTATGCATAAAAGGGAAAATAATATTTAACAGAACTGTATCGTGTAAAAAAAAAGCAACTGGATTACAAGAGACTGCATGCTGTACCAGTGATGAACGAGGTCACTGCTAAACGCAAGGCATGAGGGTGCAATATGTTTGAGGGGGGTCCTTGCTGAATATTTCTGCAAAGTTTCATTGTGGTGTCTTCTATAAGTAACTGGTCTTCAAAAAGCCCTGCTTCATGTAATTCAGTTTTGAAAGAATTCCCATTGAAACACAGGAAACCTGAACTTTGCAAAACTGGGTATAAACTTGCAGAGTTCACTGATTTATTATTCAATTAGGATAATGTATTATTGATTTCTTATCAAATAAGACTCCATGCTGAAATTTGGTCCATATCTAGATCAGGTACTAATAAGGTGATAATATTAATTTCAGTTTCATTGTTAGAGTTCTACAAGGTCAAACTTGGATTCAAAGTCGTAAAACTGCACTTGAATACGCAGGTTGCAAAGTTCAGAATTCTGTGTACATTTCAATGGGAATTTTGTCTGATATTAGTTGAAAGTTTAGATTCTTTGAAGCCTATATACCTACATAAGGCAGTTAGACACCATGTTGAAACTTTGCACACAGCTTAAGCAGGGGGCCCTCTTCACCCTATTCCAAGCAGAATATGGTGCAAAATGTCTGACATTGATTTTTAGGGGGGGTCAAGTCAAGGTTATATTGGACTTTTTGTGACAGCTATATCTCTTCCAATGAAGCTGATATAAGTATAAGATTGTACACAAGGGTAGTTTTCAAGAATAGCTATCACCAGCCTAAATTTGGAAGTTATATCACTTACTTTTTGACTTATGGCCACCCAAGTATGGTGCGAATGGTTTTGGAGCCATTTTTTACCCCATGTAACTACAATTGGAGCATGAGGTGCATTTTTTCTGACCACATATTTGCAATCTGCCGCAAAATGTCATCCAGAATGCCAATTTGGAAAATCGATGGTGTTCGTTTCTTTACTTATGGCCCTCTGAATATTGAATTCACACCGGTACATGTTTTTGAGGTACCGGCTCAATTTTAAATTGTTGTAGCGTGAAAACAAAAAAGACTTAGCAGAGCTTCAATTTTGATGCGTTTTAGTTTTCTTATAAATCTTTTATACCCAAAAGGAGAACTCCGAGGTGATGGTGTACTCAATTTGTTGAATTTGGCATGAAATGACCCATCTGTAAAGTTTGATGATTGCAATGTCCTCCTAGACCTTGAGATGTTATTGTCTCAGATAACCGGCTGACTTTGCTTTCTTTGTATTCATCTCCCCATTACCTCCCTGATGTGCCTTATGTTAACCGAACACGGAGGTCAAGGTCCTGAATAGAGGTCAGGCATGAAAACCTACTGACATATCTAGCCTCTGAAATGGACAGTGCTCTAAACATAAACAATTCTCACATTGGAGTTCAAATGTCACTTGCTACAGAAGTTAGTCTGTGAAAATCTAATCTACTTACCTTACTCTGAAATGACATGCTCTGAAGCCCATGCAAGGTATGATTTTGGTGTTTACGGTGTCACTAGTTTCATATTTTGAGCACTGTACCTGTGACCTTCGACTCTGGTTTCAAGATTGCTAGGGGCCACACCCCAAGGGTTATCATTATATACAGGAATCGGCTTCTGTCTCCAAATGGTCGTTCCCATGTATATCCCTTGCCGTTCCTAGCGGAAAAATCCTGACGATCCTGCAAAAGTAAGGTATAGTGGTTAGGTCTTTTCTTGTTCATCTAAAGCAATTTTCAGTTCTCACCTAGGCAGGGTCCACTCATAGTGATTTTTTGAGCATGTGGAGAGGGACCGTTTAGGGACGTTGAGGATATATAATGTTAAGTCATATCTACCTCTTTTTTTTGCTTCGTCCGCTTTTCCCTTCCTAGTCCGAAACACGGTAAGCGACAGAGAACGGAATCTGAAACATCAGTGCAGTTTCGAAAATCATAATATTCTATTGAAGGAAAACTGAAAATAAAGTAGACCATGATGAATGAACTGATTGGCACAGAAACGTTATATTTTAGTGAAACAGTTTTGACAATAGGGACACTAGACCCTCATGCAAAATCTGTCCCTCTTCAATTTTAACTACTTTGTCAAATAAATCCGAGGAATTGTTATCATCATTGGTAAAATCCTTGCATGTTTTTGTAGACCACAAGAGCCAAAACGAAGAGTCGAACCGTTGTTAGTGATTTTGTCCTTTGTTATTCCCCTACCCCGATGCGCCCCTTTTGGGCTGATAGATTTACTATGAGTTACAGTATGCTCATCTACCCGGACACAGTTCAGTGGGTTGTACTTGTCATACATTGACATTAACTGACCTTGTGTTGATCTGGTATCATATATCATACCCCCAAACCAGGGGTGTATTTTCTAAATACTACACTGGTGAATGGAAGTACTGCACTGTGTGTCAAGGGAATTGAGAGTTTTACTTGCTTCATAGTGACTCTTGTCTAAGATCACATTCTACTCGTGGTCTTAAAACATTTTTCAGAACAGTACCTTACTGTTCACATGCAGGACTCGTCCAGCAGAAATCCATGGCGTAAAACCAATGTCCAGTGTATGTAGTCCTGTTTACATCAAGTTCTCTGAATGTGTCTGGGTGGGTCCAATGTGATATTGAGCATCTCTGGGGTGATGGATCAAAAATGTTGGATGTGCTCCTGAACCCATGGTAAATTTGCTTCAGGTACG
>JAMKCH010017835.1:0-23051 GCA_023653785.1 Ophioderma brevispina
AAGTGCATCCAAACATGATTGCCAAGCTTATATACGGCCAAAACAAACCGTTGGTGCATTTCCACAAAAAGTGGGTATTTTGGCGGCCATTTGTTTTAGGGTCACAATCTTTGATATTTAACCAACATCGTTGAATCTTTAAATATAGCTTGTGTGTCTTTTATAATCCGAGACCATTAATCCATTAAAATATATTTTTTCCTCTGCTTATAGAAAAGCACAACCCCCTTTTGGTAATTTCGCTAAAATATGGCATTTTGGCGGCCTATTTTGTTTTTACGATATCTAAAATGCTCAATGCTGATGGACTGTCAGCAGTTGATTCTTAGATGGTTGGTCTAAGGAAGCCAAATCACAAAAAAACAAACTATAGTAATATTTTCTAAGTAAAAACTGGCTGGCATTCCGGATATAGTGGTTAGTATGTTTTTGATTAATTCTCAACAGTCAGTATAGTTTTATATGATAAAAGTGCTGCAGAACCACCCCACACCACCTATAGTAGTAGTAGTTGTAGTTCCCACCAGTAGTCGTAGTAGTCGCAGTAGTAGTAGCAATAGTAGCATTAACATAACCACAACCCTTAAAAAAAAAAAAATTAGTAGTAGTAGTAGCAGCACAGCAGCCAGCAGCAGCAGCAGCAAAGCAGCAGAGCACGCAGCAGCAGTAGCAGTCGCAACACCCAGTCCAGTACACCCAGCTAGTAGTAGTAGTAGCCCCTACAGTAGTAGTAGTAGTAGTTGGTAGTAGTACTAGTACTAGTAATATAGCAGCAGCTGCAGCAGTAGTAGGAATAGTACAGAAGAACAGTAAAGAGTATTTCAATCAAAAGTTGCTGTAGTAGCTAGTGTATAGTTGTGAAAGCAGGTTAGCAATATATAAGTAGGAGAAAAATATTAACATAAAGTATTTTTTTTTTTAGTGGCAAACTTAGCAGTTGCTCATTAGCATTTGAGTTAATGTTAGATAGTTTTGTACTTAATTTTAGCGCCTGACGTGATGAATACAAGAACAGGCACAGGAGTTTATGATACGAGTGCCACTGTAAAATTTACACAGGCGAAAGTGTATCTGGCAGCAACAGAGGCCCCCGCCATATTCACAGCTCGTTGTAATTTGGACCATAACCTTTTTTCATTGACGTTACAATGGTGTCATCTGAAGTTTGGCCCGTGGGCATACCTAGGAGGAAACCATAGTACAAATGAAAAAGAAGGCGGTAAATCAGTTTCTAATTTTACCTAAAAGCTTCTTCTGAACTTAATTCGCTAAATATTTACTAACCAAAGAATTAGTCAGCATGTTCAAGTAAATTTGGGTTGGATTAAGAAATAAAGCTATACCCTTCATGCATTTTATGACTTAAAAAAATTGTATCTAAATATCTGATGATATCTTTCTGGAATACACTTTCAAAATATAACGATCAAACAACCGGAAGCAGAACGTGATTCAGTATTTGTATTGCATTTATAGCATCTTCTTTACATTCTGAGTAAGATGAATGTGAAGAATAATATTTTTGGGAATACAATTCACAGTTTGTTCTATATCCTCAAGTGAATGTGTACATCTTGTTATGTTTGTTTGTTTGTACCACAATGGTACTCAATACTCTATCAAATTCGTCTGCAGGAGATTAAAAATATCATTAATGTGGTAGCTTTGGAAGACAAGGCTAACGTTACAAGATAAAAGTATCAGCAGAATTTTAGATTCTTGTCCACCTCTCGAAAGGGGATTGTTTGCAAGTGTTTTATCTGTGTTGTAAACGTTTCTTTCGAAGGAAAGACTAACCATGATAAACTGTAAACAGAAGATGAGCTCATGAAGGACACCCAATTCCAGGTTACTGCAATCTATGATAGATAAGCGCAGAACAGATCCTATGCATTGTAGTAATACTTAAAGGCGTTTTTTAATGAAAGACAAAAAACAACGAAAAACCACCAGTCTTAGATAAGAGAATTTGAGCCATTTTCAAGCTTTCTGACCACCTGCAAAGCTTCGATTTTGTAAGTGTAAAGTTGGACATTATGAATTACTTTTTGAAGGGAGCCCTTTCATATAGAGGTTGTGCCTGTGTCGACATCAACCGTAATGCTGAATTCTGTTCAACAGGATCAAATAAGAAATCTGTTATGCACCATGTTACGTATACAAAAACAAGATTATTCCCACGGTTGCACGCAACATTAAATTGAATGGCCTGCATTACGGTACAGGAAACCCGTTCGATTCTTTTGTACCTAGCCAATCGACTAAAACAGGCACAACCTCTATTCGCACCAAAATGTAAACTATATGTTTAAATTTTGACGACTGTCAAGTTACATTGCACCGGCATGGTTTAATAGAAATATATATCTACATTGTTATACCCCATTATCGGAATGGTTGCATCAAAAGTGTGTTCTCGTGTTAATTTGTTTGCTGCGTGTGTTCCATGAAAGATGAGAACATCTTGCGAGATATTGCGGTAACTAGGTTCTTCGTATTCAAGGGAAATATTTGATGTTACACCATCTAAACTGCTCCTTTGATATATTTAAATTGCGTCTTGGCCTGATTCTTCCAAAGCAATATCCTAAATTGTCTAACATTGTCCCTAACGAGGTCATTCGAATGGGCGCCTATTTTAAAGTGTGCCCTTTTATCCGCTCCTTCACTAAAGTAGACAGCACTATATCCAGTATTATGTTCGTGTTATTTGCCTGCGGCTTGAGCTTCTAGAGTCTTGGGATTATAAAGTTTCATTAAACTTAGCGTTGTCTTCAAAAACCAATCACACAGCTTTATTCCATTAACATCTTAATTCAAATGAACTTTGAAAATTTGAAATTGAAGATATAAAAGTCACGTCAATAAAGGTCTACATGTATATAATAAGGTTTCAAATTACTTGAATAGAGTAAACAAAAAAATAAAAGTAAGGCTGGGACACATGCGACACACCTGAATTATTATTCACTTTGATTTGAATATATTTTTATTTTATTACGTTAATTGGGCTTCAGCAGCATGTGATCATATATATTTCTTTGTCACTCATTTTTTGTCAGCTAAGTGATTATAAAAGACATGACTCCAAGCGGCCAATGGGATCTTCTGTCTACCAGTCAAAGAAAACTTAGTCAAATATGGTTGCTGTCCAGATCCTTTTTCTGATATTACTTTCCATCTTTCGCTTCGCAGAAAAGCGCTTTTCTACGTCTTCAATCTCCTTTTTCCTTCTATTTTCATGTCTTATATCCTTGTAGCTTCTATCTACCTGCCGAGTCTGGCGAAAAAGGTTGGACTCAAACATCACCGTGCTCTATCACTGGTATGTTTTTCCTGTTGGCTAGGGGCCCAACTCTTACCGCCTACGTCGGACAGTTGTTTCGTTACTTGGTACGTATCAGATGACTCTTTATTGTGAAATTATATCCGTGTGCTGTTGTTAAATAAAGGCTCATTAGAATGGTATTTCAATCAGAATACTCATATTATATAAACAAGATTAAAGGCGAGTGCGTTTGTTCAACTCAGCTGATTGGGCTAAAGCTTAGTGTGAAAAACCCTTTCAATTCTGTTAAGTGTAAGTTTAAAACAAGATGTAGAAGATAATACCGAATTCAAGTGAATGAAAATTCTATTTATAAAGCAATGGGCTAAAGACTTTTTAACCTGGATAAATTCAAATTAATACATTCCCCCACTTATAAAACGTTCTGCAACCCACGAAGCTGCAACGCGGTATCTTTGAGCTGTACCAAATGATTTGTTGCACTGCTGTGAATGAGTGAGTGGAGTCAGTGTGTGGTCAATCTGTCACTTCATGGATATTCTGTCAAATCAGGCTTCCGAGAAGCCGCTCTCAGAGACACTTGAAAGAACAATATTTATGTGGGCCCACTTTACAGTAAAGCGGGGGGCACTGGCTTATTGCAAATCGCTTATTTCTATTTTAGGGGATCGACTGGTACTAACTGCCTATTCTAACGTTGTGTTGAATCCATTTTTACCATTTTAAATGTCAACAATAATAGTGGTCTGCGAGCAGTGTTTGTTTTCAATTTCTGTTTCTTGTTTTAAATATTGTATTCATTAATAGCTGGCATCGAAAGTGCATTATTTGAATAGACTAGTTCATTTTTGAAATGTACATTAGGGCAAATTTTGCTTTTGTTATTAATCAATTGACGTTGAGGGAAAGCATTCCTTTAAGATTTGAGTAAGGGGGGTGCGATGAGGCTAAAGAGTAAGGTAGAGTACATTTTGAAAAAAGTGCCAAAACCTTTCATTGGTCAGTAGGGTTGTCGTTGTATAGTAATTTTTAGCAATTACATTTGAAAATGACAGGTAATTTTTAATCAAGGTAAGGCGGAAAAAGGCGAAAGTACGACAAATAACTATAGAATTTTAAAAATTCACGATTAGCTCTGATCATTTAACAGATATTATTAAGTTTACAAGTCGTTTGAAAGATGAATCTTTGCATTTATTGACAACAAAAAGTACAAGCAATTTTCAAGGTTGCAAATTTACAATTTAATGAAACAATATCTTAGTGAGTTTGAAAATGTAAAGCATCTGTATTTTACTGTTTCGTTTTGTTGATAATAACATAACAGATTTAAAAATCCTGAGATGATCTGACATTACCTTCTGAAGCGTAATTGATAGTAGCAAACTCGGAATAAAAATCGATTTATTCTTAGATCTTACAGTTCCCATCTATCAATAATACTAGGAATAAGTCACCACACCAGAAATTAGTACATTCAATTTCTTCCCCCCATCGAGGTTAGCAATTTGGGCATTCAAAAGTTAATGGAAACCCAGCCCCAAAGAAGCATTAATTGAATAAAAAATATCGTTAGGCCGTGGGAGATCAGCAGCCCCCTGGTGCCTATTTGGGGGATGGTGTTCGTCACGTAAAGTGGTCGATAAGCCATCTGTATCTCTATATGCCACATTTATATGGTTCCTGTTTTTCATGCCTCAAGTAACCGTTAAATACGAAAAATCGACCGTGACGCCTGACTAATACGGGACGAATATTCCTCCGTGCGTGCGTTTAGATAGGGACATGGATAAATGAACGCGACCCTAATCGTGGGAATTCAACATGAGTGGAAAAAAATAAAGTAGAAGTGCTTTTAACAACCAGGAGAAAAACAAAAACAAACCTAATTTAACAGACACCAACTAAAAGAATATAGAACCTTTCTAAAAGGTCGTTTTAATGTGGAAATCGGAAGGAAAAAATGTCTTTCTTATGAGCATCATACACTGCCCAGTGACTTATATAAGCATAACATCATGAATTAGCTTCATTCTGTATCTCTGCCCACAATAGCCACCACACCTTAGCTTCCGCTCTAAATGTATTTGATTTGCAAAAAGGGATTGTATTTACCAGTGGTCTATAATGGTCTTCAGCCAGATTAATGATGATGAAATGATGAGTAGAACCGTTTATCATAAATTGTCACTTCACGTTCCATCGGTTAAAGGTCAGTACCAGCGGTTCTATAGGGCACCCCTTTAACGCTAAGCAGCTCTGTAGCATAAATGATCGCTTCATTTTAACTTACTAGAGCAGTCAAAATAGCTGAAGGGATTTTGCAAATATTCTTGGGGAATGGGGATTCAAAAACTATGAAAAGATGTATGCTAGTTAATAGGATTTAGGTTTAAAGTTGTCTTGACCACGTTCGTAGTATTTAATTATTTCTTAATATAGATATACAGTAAAATAATTAAAAACTTCTTTCTCGAATCGACATTATTGTCGTATAAAAACATTGCGTCAGGACACAAACCACAGAATAGACATAAAAATCAATGTTTGTTTTAGAGTGATTAATAGCGACCTTTATGACCTTATTGGAAACTATTCAAACCTCAGAATTGATGTTTCCAAGGAGTTACCAGAATTTTGCAAAATATATTTTCTTTTATCTATCTTTTAATAAGATAAGAAAAATGAGTAATCTGAAAAAAAAATAGGAAAGAGGCTTCTTTGACCATGTACATAAGACAAATCATCAGAGATAGTGTGGAAGTCATGGACTTCATGCAAAGACGTCAGACCTTGCAGGCCAAGACATGAACCACCAAATTCTTAATGACGAAATTCAAGGTTACAAAAGATTTATGTTGGTGTATATGTTTTCGCATACGCGCTGTGTGACCTTTCTTTCTGTAATTAGGGCTCTGTATGGGTGAATTTCGCCGCGAACGGCGGGCCCCCAAATGGAATACTAATAACCCTGGCTCTTATCGACTTACAATATAATTATTCTCTTAAAAGTCAGTGACAGTTTTGGGAAGGGATTTAGCATATCATTTTCAAAGTAATTTGAAATGACATGCTACGAGATAGGGAGGTTTTATGAGTTTTACATGACTTTCTAAGTCCTGGATTAAATAGCTACAGAAAGATGAGTTTTGACTTAACAGGTTTATTGAGTTCGCAAGTTATTTGAGCTCATAAAATATAACAGTGACATCCACGCAGCTTAAATTAGTGGCCTTGTGGGATTGTTTGAAGGTAATAGTCTAGGTATTAATTATTAATTGATAACAATATACATTAATTAGTTAACGCATAGTTTATTCGCTTGCTATTTTGGCAACATTGTAATATCTCCAAATGTTTATCAGGCAATAGACTTCTTTAAAGGTACATTGAACGAACTTAAACATAACCTGTTTAGCCTTAAGACAGATATAAGGTAATCTAATTTTCGTTAGTGCACTGTTACACTGTTCATTAACACTTAAGTGCCCCAGGGGGGGGGGGTTCCATAGTAACCAACATTTTGATTTTTTTGCGATTTCTCGGTTAACGCAATCAAATTTTTTACAAGAGTTTTTGAATTGTCTGATTTATGAATACGCTTCCATGATAGTAGTAAAATTCAAACGCCCACGGCTTCCTTAGAATAATTAGGTTGGGTCCCTAGGCACCCCCCCCCCTCCCTTGGGCAATAACGGAAGTGAAAAAAATCAAGATATTTTAAAATTAAAAAATTAACGTAATTAAATCTTGGGATTTATTTGCTAGTATATATACCTTAGGAGGCAGTTAATAATAAGTAACATATTTAAATCAAATAAACCTTTTATATGCTGGTTAGCATCATTTTAATATTTTCATGAAAGTTCTTACACTGTTAAGTCTATGGAAAAATAAGGTGATTTTGAAGTTTCTGAGGAAAATACAAGATGGTATAAATTTGGCTAATTTTGCATGGGATTATTTTAATGGTTATTATAGAGTCGATATAATGAATTATTTGGTTCAAAACCTTATACTGGAGTTGCTGAGGATGGAACTGTGGCCGAAACCAATTCTGTTTCGGATGAGGGACATTTCAATTGGCCATAGGTCATAGGTCAAAGTACGGATCAATTTTATTGTGGGTATGTGGTCTTTAAGTGGCCCCCATTCAATTGTGTTAGTTGTCATGATAAACTACCAGGGGGAAAGTGGTTATCCGGGTTTGGGCCCTAGGAACCCCACCCCCCCCATTGGGCACTACCGGAAGAGTTTTTTTAGCTTGGGCCTTAAGTGTAAAAAAACGCGTTTTGACTGGCCAGCTGGGACTCACAAGCAGTTTTAAAATGATGTGTTTTACAGTTTTGTACGTTTCGAGTCCTTTTTACAAGTTCTTTCACGTTGTGAGTCACAGCTGCTAGTCAAAACGCCGTTTTTAAAGAACATTTAACAGGGTGTAAACGGACTCGCCAGATAAGGAAAGAAGGACGCCCTCTATAGTTGCAATGAGAACGGGTGGATTTGAAACATTCCGCATTATAAAGCGACATGCTAAAATTTTACCTTTTGCTAATTTTCGAAAAAAATAATACCATTTTACATAAATTCCTAAAAAAATCGCTTTATGTAAACTTATAATACAGGATTCAATGGGTAATTGAAATTTCCATATTTGAACAACCCCCCCCCCCCAGAACCACAATCTCGCTTTGCAGGGATGTGCATTTTATAAATTAGTAACATTATATAATTATATATATGAGTGGTTCTTGGGAAAGGGAAAGATGTTAGTTTTCTGGGGGAATGAACCCTAAATGAAATTACCAACAACAACAGCAACAATCTCCTATACAACATACACTATGAGGTAAGGCATGCTCTCTACCAAGGACTCAGTTCAGTTGCTTTGGATGGGCACATGCATGTTACGGGCCAGCAGCTGACCATGTGTGGTATCATACTAAAAAGCTAGGGGTATATTTGCTGAATACACTAGTGAAATGAAAGCTATTGAACTGCGCCATGGAATCGCGATTTTATTAGCACATGATATAAATAACGTGGTCATGGGCCACACTTGGTGTGAAAGGTAGGGTTGAGGCTGAGGGTCTGGTTGTGCCCCTCTAAAGACATCCATTAATATTTCGCCTAATTTGTGGGTTTGCCATAACTTTAATATTAAAACAGATGTCTATTACATGAACATCACAGACTTGTACGCATTAATATTAAAGCTACAAAGATCAGACAGGGTGGGTGCCAAGAGAATTAACTCCGGCGAGTGTTTAAATGTGTTCAATGATCCGCGGTCTGCTGACTAAAACCACTTCGGAATGGTTTTATTATAAAATCATTCTATTTACCTATAACGGAGATGATTTGTGCTTAATCTCTTCAGGTGACTGCTAATATATATAAAAACCTTTAAAACCATGCACAAATATCAATTGTGAACAATCTTCAGGGCGCACTATTTTCGAAATTTACCAGTATCTCTTTAAAATACCGAGAACAAAACAAGGCCAGTTCATGGTAATATATGTGCGTATACGTCCCTGACTGAGCATTTTATAACTCATATTGTTTACTTCAGATACATTTTCCGAATGTTGCCTTGAGCAATAAAAATTACATGCAGTTATTTTGTTATTCTGTGTTACATTTTTAAGGAAAGTTGAAGGTAATATCGATTTTTGTCAATTACTAGTTGAATCAAGTTCATGAATATGGTTTCAATGAAAATTCTCCCGTTCTCCACAGGTCAACTGTTAGCTTCCATCATCATATTAATGTCTCTGGAAACTGCTATGTCTGTCATTATACTACGGCTGCATCACCATGAACCGCGCAACCTACCTCCTGCTCTTGCCAGAAGACTCATCCTTGATAAATTGGCTTATTTCTTGGGAGTAACTGGTCGCCGCCATGAATACCAAGCAGATTACCAAATACCAACGGATGAAGAAACTGATCTCGCATCTGTGGATGATCCGTTTGAATTTGATAGCCAAAAAGCGCTGTATAATTGTGAATCTCTGGGAAGTAGTCTCTTGCAGAAACTTCAGCTGGAACTTGGTGCTTACACTACACCACCAGGGACAACAAAGATTAGGGGAAAGACAGAAGATTTTGACGAAATGAGCTCAGACTTTAGTGGTGACGTCACTGAGTATAGTATCGGGGCTACCATCGTGAGGATCGGAGGATATCTCGAAAAACTCGTACGAAGATCGAAGAAATCAGAAAAGAGATCAATTGTTCAACAACAGTGGATTGATATGTGTGTGGTGCTAGATAGACTCTTGCTAATCGTATTTACAATAGCTTTGGTTTTAGATGTTGTGATAATAATGTACAGCATGACGACTCGTACTGATTTGACAGGTGGTGGTTCATGATTTGTACATTCAGAAGCTTTTAAATAACAAAATGAACGGGTTCCTCCATGTAATAGGTTCCTTTCAAAGAAGGTAACTTATGTCGAATGCACTTCTGTTTGCCCTCCAGACCATCCAAGCATGCCTAGAATACAATACATGCACCTGGTTCACCTGAACATTTCAGATATTTCTGCAGGTGATTCTTCTGTATTCTCTGCACGCTTGGGATGTTCTGGAGGATAGATCTGGCCAAGTTAACCTATTGACCTCCCGTGAAAGCACCCTATATTGTACAGAACTAGTCTAGTGTCAAGCCTTCAAAGAGGGATTATAACAGCGCTATTCAGTCAGGCGTTAAAATCACTATTAGAGTCTTGACAAGACTAGGTCAATTTCACGGAGCAATGACATGGTCGGTGACGATGAGGTGCGCGCTTACACCTAGTCTTATAAAATTAACAAATTCATGGTCGTTAAAGGAAACCGTACTAGAAAATTGATATAATAGACGCTATAAAATAATTATTGAAACATATCGAGGGTTTTATGGAAAAACGGAATTATATAGTCATATAAAAATGAATTCAAAACACATTTTGTCTCACCATGCGCTATGTGAATTTCGGATAGTGTATATGGGATATGTATTTGTGTTATGCGATACGAACGGAACAGTCGCGTCATAACCTTCAAACGTGGCGCTTCAATTAATGTGCATTTGCTGGTCCTGTAGACGGCAAAAACGCCGACCGACTCGCATAACACGTTTATACAATAGCGCGAATTTAAATAGAGGTGAGTCGAACTAGATGTTTTTAATTCATGTTATGGTAGTATAATTCTGTTTTCGCATGAAACCACTCAATATGGGTCATTTAACTTTACCGAGTATATTGGATAATATTAATTTGTTTTGTACGGGTTCTCCTTTAACGCAAGGGCAAACCACTGTACATGTCAAATATGTTAGATGGTGGCTTTACAACAAACAACCGAATTGCAGAGATGAACCCGCGTCCTAACCGAAACGGTTGACTTCCCACATTTGGAAAAATGCGCCCTCTGTTAGTTGACATGACCTGTATATTTTATTGGTGATACGATCAAAATCTTGCAAATATTTCTTTACAAAATTTAGACCATCAAGTTGTGCATATCTAGAGGAGATCTGTTGTGTTTTTTTTTTTTTAAAAAATTTAAAACTGTGTAATTTACATATAGATGAGATTAATGAAAATCAACAGAATTCCCTTTATTTAGAATTATAATATTAACAATATAAAAAAAGAAAAATTAAAAAAAAACTTCACACACCAAAAAACACACATACATTATCCCCCACACATCAACACAGTACACGCACATTGCAGGTCTCACACAAAAAACAAACACGTCACACACGTTGAAGTGAACAACTTAAAGCGTGTCTGGCCAGCCTGACCGAGCTGTTTTCAACCCGATTTGGAACTACTACTATTTTCAAGCACTTCAGGTCATAGTGACCAGTTAGAAGAAGCTTCTAAATGCAGACACTCGTCGATTACATGCGTGGTTCTAGATCTCCATATTTGTTAAATTCGATCTATTTCGTGATTCACGGTAATCCAAGAGTTTAGATTTAGTTCTTCTATAGTCTTATGCTTCTGGGTGTCTTTTTGACAAATGAACCAAAAGATAACTATTCACTTTTTGTTTAAAGATTTTCTCAGACTCATGCTCATATTAATAAATATTAACACCTCTAATACCTTGTTTGAATGTAAATTTTGCATTTGTACACTTCAAGACGTTTAAAACATTTTCATAAACATATAGATGCATTAGAATAAGCAATAAACACCTTGGTGTTCAAAATGGAAAACTTGGCTTTTATGAGTTAAACACAAGACCTTTAAAAGTTATGTTTTTGCCTAAGCATGTTGGATTCGCTCAAAGGAGATAATACAAAACCTAAACCCCAGGATTTGCAGTGCTTATAGTGTAAGAGTTGTAAGAACTATAAATCGGACAACTTAAAGATGATGAATCTCAATAGCAATGAAATTCTTTATATCTTACCGTATTCAAGTGTTTCCATAAGGTTGCCCCAAGGTGAAACTCTTTGCTGGTGACAATAAATCGAACTCTATGAAGCTTAGGATTTAGGGTTGTAGTTAAGGTAATAGACACTACCACCGAAAGAGGATAATTGACCCCGCGCCTGGTTCCTTGACGGCCCATATAGGCCATGGTACATAATACAATTTGGGCCTTTTATTTAAATTTTCGTGCTCCAGCGCTGGGGATTACTTATTTCCTTCACTAAAATTAAAACAATATTATCTTAACCACGAAAAGCTGTGTCCCCACATGAAAAGAGTGCACATTATTTAGAAAAATGAATAAATAGTCAACTCAATTTATTTCCAGAATACCAGTGACAATGGATATACACATAACCTCAACATGCGCAAGCGAACAATGGAGCTAATGATATTCAATAATCGGCCCGGGACACACTTCACATTCTTTTACATCTGGTCTATTGTTAATGTGCACGCAGTTGAATAGACTTCGAATGTTATGTCCTTGCCGCATTGGCAAGTTCTTTCCTCGTTCACGATAAAAGAAATCTTGAGATTCTACTGTGTGTTCAATTAACTTTGACCATATGATTAATAATTTTTTTTCGAAAAGAACATGTAAAGGGACCAAATTCATGAAAGAAAAGCCCATGGCAAGGACTGACCTAATTTGTGCATAACCTAGATCCGCAAGTTATTGTCTTTAAAACCCTATTTCTATTCAATTTACCAAGAAAGGCAATGGTATTCAGCGACCTACATTTTTAAAAATCATGAGCGAGGTGAGTATGTTGCCCTTTAAGTTATGAACAGATACTAGAGCTCAATACGACGAAGTCATAACACCTGATATAGCTTGAAATCTTTTCAACATTGTAGGCAGTAACAATGGACCTGCATACCGTATTGAGAAGAGATCTGAAGTGTTTTTAGGTTGATTGTTGAATATAATTAGCTCTATTGTTGGCTTGAGTTTACGTGTACATATTGGTCACTTACATTCTGGGAGTAAATTGAGTTGACATTTTATTCATTTTTCTAAATAATGTGCACTTTTTTCATTTGGGGATACAGCTTTTCCTGGTTTACATAATATTTTTAAATTTTTAGTGAAGGAAGTAAGTGATCCCCAGCGCTGAGCACGAAAAGATTGTTAAATCACGAACGTATCGTGGCCTAGTTACAAAAAAATACAGAACCCGTAAAAATTTAATAAGCTTGGTCTTAGGGTCCCGTACTCTGTTCGATCCCGTATACTGTTGATCAAGTTGTTTACAATTTTACACAACCGCTGTTCCTGTTCATCGTTCAACTTTTTTTAAACAAATCAAACAACTTGTTTAAAAGTTCAAGCATTTATAACGCAGTGGAAAAACTCAGTGATTTGTGTATTGGCCTTAACAATAGACATAGCTAATAAGAACTTGAAAATAGTGAGAGATATGAAATGTGCGTTTTATTTGTACAAATATTTCAATATGGCGATGCTATATCACAAATTGTTTTGAATTTTAATTGGTTGACAGATGCGCATTAGTACTTCAAATGGCAGTAGATAGTGCAATTGACGATCACATTCCCCAGCCTCGTTTTTACTCTTCATAGTATTGTTGTGGTTTATACATGAATGTTGATGACACAAGGTGGTACGGGTTGGTCTTAGTGAGGCAATTTAAGTGCCGGTGTAAAGAAACTGAGTGTCTCCCATGAGAGAGTGTCCTAGCTACCATAGCAACATGTACGGAATAAACCGTGACCTTGTAGGCGAGGCCATTTGGGTACAGTGCTGAAACAAATGATGCGTATAGCACTCAATGGAGAACACAATAGACAGATGAGTGGTAGGACACACCTTGACACGGACACTGTATTATATGACACCTGTGTAAAAGGAGATATGGTCCGGCAAGAGCCATAGTCCGGGCTCCATAGACGACAACGGAATAATGTTGCGTGAAGAGTCAACTGAATCTCCTGCTACACCGGTGTGAAAGCAGATATAGTCCGCCGGGAGCTATAGTCCGGGCTCCATAGACGATAACGGAATAAAGTATGATACTAATGGTGCGTGAAGAATCACCTTAATCGAGTGCCCTATTTTTTACCGTTGTAGGTGGACTGTGAGTCCGGCGGACTATAATTCTGCACCGGGCGTGACATCGCCATTTGTGATTCTTTAGGCTTGTATGGTGTGACCCCCCCCCCCCCCCCCATCGGCACTACATCCCTTCATACCAAACAAAGATCGAAATCCAAATTATGCAAACTGATAGCGCGCAATGGTCACACTTAGTTGGCTATCGAGTGTCATTAGGTTTGTAAACCCTGGGGTCACATCATCCATTACCCGATCCAAGCGCTTGTTTCGACGACCAACGATTGTATTTTAAAATCTACTTCTAAAGGTTCATTTATTTTTGGGATCATTTATGGGCAGTCCTTGGAGCTATTTGGTCCCGTCGATCCTTCTTGCCATGTCCAAAAAAGTTGACGGACACGTTATAATTATTTTAATGATATTCATTTATACAAAACAAAACAAAACTTACAATCTTTGAATTAAAAGCGCTCTTCAAAGCTCGGGCTTCTACGCTTACGATAACCTTTATAAATATATCTCCCGTTCATTTTCGGTTTTAGAAAGTTATCCAAGCTATTATCCATTTAATCCGGTTGAAAGCGGATATATAAACAAATTAAGAAGTTTGTCTCCTGATCAACCCTGAAAACTCACTCACATATGAAAAGACATGTAGACAAATTTAATATTCTTCAAGGAAGTTCTAGAGTGCAACGACTTGCATCCGCCATTCAATTTAGTAATTATTCGCAAATATTAATGCCTGCCGGCGTTTTTTTATCGTTCCTTATTTCAGAATATTCTTCCCCAGAAAATAAAAATGTCTGCGGGTTACAGTGGTCGTTGTCATCTAAGACTTCATCTTACGGTCAGCAATTTCTATGAAAAAAAATATGTTTTGTTTTTTTTTTTTCAAGTAAGTAGCGGTCAACCAATTTCAAAGGGAAAGTGACTTAATTATGTATTTTCCCAAGTGGAGCATTGCGCTTTGTAATTTGCCGAGTTTGAAGAATTGTAGTGAAAGCAATCAAGGTATTCGCCAGATTGAATTGTGCACGTTTTTAATTGCAACAAGTCATTTCGTGTGTTATCCGGGTGGTTTTCAGTACCACTCTTAACAAATGTCTCGGTACATCTATGGGTTTTCCCGTCAATTTCTAATATAATTATGACTATAATTCATGTCCAAATTTGAGATTCATAAAGCAATACATGTATATAATGTATTAAAATGAAGGTATCTTCATTATTGATAACATAATCTTTGTTTCATAATGATAGTATATTCCATGTAGACTACAATTTTTATTTGTTTAGTATACGTAATTACACGAGAAATAATATTTGTTCATCTGCGTTAACTGGATTGATCATAATTCGCCCAACTAAATAATAAAATATTTCCTCAGCCACACTGATAGTATTAAATCAATTTATTCTTGAGTGAACCAATTATCATTTAAGATGCACGTGTTGCATTATTTGACATCCATGGGATCAATTTAAATATTACATTTTTAATTGTTATTATAATTATTAAAAGTTCTTAATGTTTGTTATAGCGTATACCTTTTACCGACTGATGTAGAATGTGTGAGTTTTACATTAGTAAAATTTCATGATGGTATTCTTTTTTATTTCATACATGTAAATTGACAGTATTGACCAGTTTATAATAATAAAACCAAATAAAGCCCACTAAAATATGTGATTTGTCATTATTTTGATACTGTGTCAATCGATATAAGTTAATACTCATCTTATCAAGCTATTTTGCTACACCGTTTATCAAAGGATGGTTACCAGAATTCATTATTAAAGGTGGGTGACCTGATCATGGTCCAAATTTTCACATGATGTTTTCTTGAATTTCTCACGTGGAAGTATTTCACCAAATAATCAAATTTCAATTTTTAGTTAAATAGATCCAGCCGTTTAGAGAATAGAAGTAAAATGTGTACTAAACAGGCCCGTACGCAGGGGGTCGCACCCCCCCCCCCAATTCCACAAAAAGGGAAAAAGGTCCACTTTTCCCCGATTTTTTTGATAAAAAGGTCCAAACTTTAGAGATAATAAGCTGAAAAGTTCACTTTTTGGTGATGACATGTTCAAAACGTCCAAAAAAGGACAATTTTAGGGGGGTTAGGTCCATTTTTCCAAAAAAGGTCCACTTTGTCGAAGATCCGCACCCCCCGTTAAAAAATCCTGCGTACGGTCCTGGTACTAAATTATTCCCATAGACAGTGTGTCCATAAATGTGGTCGATCTTTTTGCAGAAGTTTTTGCTCATAACACCAAAAGGAAACATTTCCTGGGCATTATATTTCACGGAGTAATGAGAAAAATGTGATCTCTCTTCTGATACCAAAATCTCAAGTTTGATGGAGTAAAAGTGAGGGGACGAAGTTGTTCATTGGGTCACCCACCTTTTAAACACCTGATACTTAAGAGGCTGACTCACAGATTTTGAAATATAATATTTTGCTTATTAAAAATAGTCAACTGTAACTAAGGATAGTCACCTAAAATGCTCAATTCCAAAGTTTGCGATGAATTGGATTTTTCGTTTGTTGCAGTCAACATTTATGTATAGTATAACATTACTATAGGATACTGTGTATAAAAAAATCCGGATCCGGAATTTCGAAACACAGTTTTTCTATATCAAGGACATCGATTTAAGCTTAGCTATTTCACACGGTGATTTTAGTATAAAAAGCATTATGTATATAAAGACCGATTTGTTAGAATATTGAAGCCGCCATCCTCTTGAAATCTCTGAGTCAGCCTTTAAGAAATAAAGGGGTGATGCAGTATCATTTGTGGGCGAATAATGTACCCAGGGTCGGAAAAATAAATGTCTTCCGACCAAAGATACATGTTAGGAGCGTCCGTATCATGGATACACGCGGCCCCGGATCAGCTTACTCAGTTGAATAAATCCTAACACTACCACAAGCCATTAATGACTTGTGGATACGCTAAAAAGAAGAAGCACATAGATAATACTGCAAACCCTTCTATTCTCTTACCTAAAATATCTTGATTTAATAAGAAAATGTTTTCGCGACCCATTATTGCAGAATAATGGGCAGTAAAGTGACAGTCAGAATTTTCCACTTTCAATGATGGGTTCAAGAGGTAATAGAATGATCTTTTGGGCCCTGGAGTAAACCATATAGTTGAAGTCATCTTCTTACTCATTGGTATTAAAAACAATGTACCTAGTACGATGTCACAATAAACGTGAAAAACGCGATATAATATGTCACTCTCGAGGATGTAAAATAGGGGAAATCAAATTTTTGCACAAAAAGTCGAAATATCGGATTTTGACATATAAATATAATAAATAACTTGTTTCTACTAGATATACACAAAGAGTTTAGGTCAATACTATGGAGAAAAATATTTCAAAACACTTACGGTCATAATAATATGAGGCTAGCGGGCAAGATTCATAGCGTTTACAAAGGATGGCAGCGCACCCCTAACCAGTACATAATTTTGCTAAAATAAAGTGTCTAAATTATTCAGTTCTAAATAAGTTCTACGCGTGTTCGCAATTATTGAGTATGTGACACGGTTCATGAAAGAATTAACATGTTATCTCCTTTTTTCCTGAATATCATGACCAACGGATGTAAACCACGTTCCATGACTCCCGTAAGATGTTGATATTGATAAGTAAATCCGCCGGTAGAAAGGACAACGGAATTCCGATTCTCTGGGACTACAAAGATATTTTTATTGCCATGCGTTAAAAGCTTTTTAATTGTTTCACCGCCCGGTTTAGAATGAGCTACAGCCTCATTCCCGAAGAAATAAAACTCAAACTTCTGCTGGGAGGTTCAATTGAACTTTGATCGTATATTTCATAATTTATTCAAAAAGGAACGAAGATGAGCAAAAATCATTGAAAGAAAGTTTGATTGGCAAGCTATTACCTAACATCTTGGAGCAGAACCAACACCCATAACTTAATCATAGTAATATAGGAACTCTTTTTTATTCAATTAAAAGTTTGTTCGACACCGGTTCACCTGCATTTCATATAGGGGAGTGATTTTCGATTTCTGCTATGAACGCAATAGATTGCATAGAAAGGGAGTTACGCGGCAAGTTACGGGTTTGGTTCTGCACAAAGATGTTAGGTCACAGATTGCCAAACATTTTTTTTTTCTCATGAGCTTTGTTCACCTTCGTTTCCCTTTTGAATAAAGGATGAAATATAGGGTCAAAGAAAATTGAACACACAGTAGAACCTCTAACTTTATTTATTAGTGAAAGAGGACAGGTAATTTGTGTTCCACGTCATGAAAAATAGCTTAATCTAAATCATGGGTGAAGTGTTTGGTCTTCTACATACCGAGCGGATTTACTTATCAATAGCCCCCCCTTATTTGCTGGAGTCAACGAATCATGGTGTACATGCGTAGTCACTGATATTCAGGGCATAAATTGAGATGACATTTTATTCATTTTCTCGAGAATGTGCACATACAAGACACACGTAGAACTATAATTTTAGGAAAATTATTTCTGAAGAATTATGTACTTCCCAGGGGTACACCACCTTGGTCCTTATCCGAGCACCTTTTTCGCTTTGGCCTCATGGCCTAATTTGGGTGCCAACCACTGCTACCCATCGACTTCGCCGACATACTCTATACCTCCCTCGAGTAATGTGATACCTTCATTTTCTGAGGGGGAAAGATGGGTTAACAAGTACATAGAAGCTTTTGGTGATAGTTTTTGTGTTTTAGTGCACCATGGAGAAGATCCGTAAGGGTAGTTACCAAACCCTTGGCAAGACGAGGATTAAACACGGTAAAAATGTTGATTAAGACGGATAACAACCCTCTTTATTGAGTAATAACGAAGGCAAAGTTGAGTATAGTAGGGTTATAAACGATAATTCCATTCTAGAAGTTTGGGGAAGAAGGTTTGAAGATGTTTTTCTATAGTTTGAAGGGTGCTGAATCAGAATTTTTGAGTCCAACCTCTGGGAAATGTGGGGAACTTTGTAAAATAAGGGGGTGAAATTAGTACAGGGGTAAATTTGAAATCAAGTAAATTGTGTTTAAATGTACACCGATGTATTTGTCTCATTATAAAGATTAAAATGAGACAAATTTTAATTTTAATTATAACAATATAATTTTGGCATATCTAGCTTTGCTAATAGTGAGGATTGCCTTCAAAGCGTGTTTTATAAGCTTTTGATAACAACCCGCATCAGTGTGTTTCACGAAATTGGTTTGAGTTAAATCATGCACTCCTGTGCAACAAAGATTTATCAACATTTTATGCTCTCCAAAGCGTCAAAGGAGGGTCACTTTCTTGCCCTTAACTAGCATAAAACTCATTTTTTTTATTAAGGGTTGCACTAGGGTGATTTTTGATGGCCTGTAGACCGTATTCAATATGACGTCAGCCACCAGACATGTTGGTGGACAAGATGCATACATTCCAGGACTACAATACATTAAGCTGTCAATCGATCCATGTTTAGTGATTGCACAGGGATCATTGACAGGTGAATGTATTGTAGTACTGGAATGCGTCTATCTTGTCCACCAACGTGGCTGGCTATTGAATACGGTCTATTTCAAGAATACTAAAAACATGTCAACACTTGTCTATAATCACCCTTCGGTATTTTTGGAAATTCATTTATTTTGATAATGAGAAGGTCGGTAAACTCTTTCACACAGGAGGTAAGCATATGTAACGATTGTTAATTATTGCTATCATTCTTGATACAAATCATAATAGCAGTAATCAATTACGAATTTTAGGCTTTTCTTTGTTTTCAATCTCGCCAACATCACATACTGTCTTATCTAACGAAATGCCGTTTTCGAGAAAATCGCCCTTGAAATTCTACGGGGAGATTTCATTTTGTACTATGGGATAAACATTAACCAGTTAGTTTTAATTTTGCATTATGAAGAAAATCATTCTGAAGTTTAAGTTTTTACCTTGCTGAGTTTTTTTGAAAGGTTGCAATTGTATTCCTGATATAAAAGCTTACAAATTTATAAGTCTGTTTGTGAAACGGAAAAAAGTCGTATTTTCCATACGAGTAATTCTAAAACTGTTTATATTTCATGCGTTTCAGAAGATCGCTATGTGAACACGGTCCATGTTCACGCACGAGCAAATCCTACGCACATAATCTGTATTTGAACAGCGTAAACAAGCTGTTTTACGAATCAAGCGTTAATTATACTCTATTGAAATTGCGTGCAAATGAAACATACACAGTATGTGAAATCGCGATTTGTAAGTTTGAGCTTATTGAGGGATCAAAATTCTTAATTAGGATATATAGTAACTTTGTGCGTGTATAGACCGTAACATTATAGTATTATTTCAACACTATTTCATATTTAAAAGACACACACTTCCAAATTAGGTGTTTCCATAAAGCCCCCACACACATAAATGTGATCAGGAGCACTGTAGAACAGCCTCATGTGGGAATCCGTTTTAATAATCTTTTTATTCACTCATACTTTTTTCAAAGTTTGCAATCAAGACACCCGTTCAACCCCTAAATTGCTACTACTTTTGGATGAACACCCTAATTGAACAAAATCACAGTCTATCGAAAAGTGTCAGCTTATCATCCAAAACCCTTTTCTGATATCTATCTAATCTTGAGTATCGTACTAATGATGTAATAGCTTCACAGACGTCAAAAAATTGCTGTTAATTTTGCAAAGTAGGTTTGTAGTTGGACCCACGGAGCGAGTCATGGGGAAAATATGTTAACTTTTCTGCGATAATACATTACTATTATTGCTGTCCTAATCTTGTCTTTGAATGTGAGTGTCGCCGATGCTATTGTTTAATTACTTGAACAGGGGTCCACAGCTGGTTTAATTATCATGTGAACCCTTAGCCTGAGTACGTTATTAGCCTTATCTAATGTGCTAATTAGCTTTTTTCTCTGGCAGTCATTCCCAATTTTGTATTTTCTGACCATTTACAGGATTGATTGGGTCCATACCCACACGCCTGCCCTATTCTCAATCCTTAAAACCATCGTCAAAAAAAACATAAAACTACTTAGAAATGGAAAGGCGCCATCAATCATTTCATTATAGAGGCCACTTGAGACCTCCCAGCATCGTGTACAAGCCACTCAAGGCTCATTTTCTATTTATGCTCTCACCCTAACACAATGGGTGCTTTTTATTCCAATTACATGCTAAATACGACGCTCTTCTGGAAGCCCTTACAACGGTACTTTGTTGTCGCGATGCCTGTCCTCGAAACTAGGTGTGGAGTTTTAATTTTGCCTTTAATAAATGGTTCCTGTTCTTATTTACTAACATTGCAATTAAAATGATATTGATTTGAGGGATATCATCAGTTCCTTGTGTGACGGCCCTGTCTTCACCCACCGAATAATTTAATGATTTGGCCCTTCATTTAGATAGCGATAAGTTTCCTGTTTATGTAATACTTTAAAATACCTATGTAAAACAAACTATGAAATAATCAATGGCTCACATATTTTTTTCAAATTTACTCCATCGTATTCTTCATATCATTTAACAATTTGGCAGCAGTGTATGTCAAACACGTCCTCAATTCTCCAACGAAACATGGACAATGATCTAGAAAGTTTAACACAAGGGTTTTAATAATTTCACCAACATGCCAAGGGGCTTTGTACGTATTCTCAATCTTATTAATGATACATTAATAGAGAACTGTCACGTGTCTTTTTAAATATGATGCAGACGACTTTCACTCTTTCAAAATAAGTTTGTAAAGCTGGGTTTAACGGGTTCATAATTACTGCAAGCGACGGATTTGTAGCTCATCCTTGATCAAATAACCAAAGCTAGATGTTTTAGAAAATATTGTCACCAAATCAAGTTTCAATTTGTTTGTAACATTATGTTCTAAAACAAGTGTTAATAAAAGACTTTTGTTAATATTATTTTTTTACCTTTAAATACCTTTTTCTTCAAATATTTTCCAGCAAACATACGTGTATTTTGATGGGCATGGGTGGTAGTCACTCTTTCTGTGTTAAATACTTAAGAACTGGTGGAGGGGTCAAGAGATTTTCAGGTATCTTAACATGAATTTAAAATATCACAGAAAAAGATATTTAGCTTACTTTTGGCAACACAAATACTTTAAAAGTGAAAAATATGAAATTTTCAAACTTTGTATCAAAGAAACATTTAACCTTACTAACTCTTTCGGTGGTATATGTTTGAAGCTATTTATCATTACAATCAAGGGCTTGCAAATTTTTGCGTAAATTACCGGCAGATTTGATTGGTCATTGGTACATAGAGATATCAAAATATATATAGAAGGTGTAACGTGTTTTTTAATGGAGTCATTGGCTCTCTCTTATTTTGGATTACATATTCTAAGCGCACCAGTACACCCTTATTTTCTGGACTCTCTGTATATAAACCTCTCTCATTATGTTTAACACTGCTTGACTAGAAAGGCAACTTAGTTTTTTGAATCCGCGCTATATGGGTATTTGGGTATTATCGTTTATTGCATTAAGATGTTTTAGTAGGATTAAAACGACGGTCATACCAGCTTATCCCTCGCACATTGGGAGTATTTTTGGGAAACTCATCTTTTGAAAACAGAATGGTCTAAAAATGTACTCTTTGCAGTCCCATTCAGGAGTACATCGTTCTCAAGCTTTTAATCAGCGTTAATAACACAACACTGTCATGCCCAAACCCTTGGAAAGAATGACATTTTAGACCTCATTGTTAAAATACTGTATACAAATCGACACCGTTTTCATAGGAATCGTTTTTCATTCTTTGGCTTTTAGCTGACTAGGATACCTTGAACAGTTATCCCCGTATAAGAGGTAAAGTGTCGTGCCGAGCAAGCTCGTTGCGCGGAGTGATCATCTCTCTGTTCCTTATCGTTTGGGGGCCAGACTCCTCGTCTTATTTTTGCTGGGGGTGCACTCCTCCCGCACAACGAGTCTGTTACCTTCCCAGCATTGAATATTGGTACCCATTATACACCTGGGTGAGAGGAACTATTGAGGTACAGCGCCTTACTCAGTGCGCGCCCACGACCTTTGGAGTGCGGGGCGAGCACTCATTTTTTTCCAAAAAGGGGTGGACCACACGTGCCCGTGAAATTTATCCCGCGTAAAGCTATATTTTATTGTCCGTAGATAAGGCAAACTATCCATAATTTATCCTCGGAATATGCAAAACACGTTTGCGGTAGAATCAACTAAA